>JBAMJV010005510.1:0-102645 GCA_037951105.1 Echinarachnius parma
CGTAGTTGAGATAATGAATTATCGATGTTCCAGGTAATAACCTATCAATAGGCAGTTGGGTTGACGACTTCATTTCAGTCCATGTATTTTAAGTGGATATAATTATTATTGTTTGACAATGATCAGTAATTGATAGGACTCTGCAGGAGGAGCAGGAGAATGATAAGAAGAAGAAGCAGAAGAAGAAGAAGAAGAAGAAGAAGAAGAAGAAGAAGAAGAAGAAGAAGAAGAAGAAGAAGAAGAAGAAGAAGAAGAAGAAGAAGAAGAAGAAGAAGAAGAAGAAGAAGAAGAAAGAAGAAGAAGAAGAGAAGAAGAAGAAGAAGAAGAAGAAGAAGAAGAAGAAGAAGAAGAAGAAGAAGAAGAAGAAGAAGAAGAAGAAGAAGAAGAAGAAGAAGAAGAAGAAGAAGAACAACAACAACAACAACAACAATAACAACAACAACAACAACAACAAGATATACCAGTAATAGTATAAGTTCGATTACAAGCCGTTAAAGTTTCCATAATGGTGTAGGCAAGATTCATTAATGTAAATTATGTTGCGCTAAAATATTTTAGAATGTCTCAAGTTGCGAATTACAGTAAGAATAATTATTATTCCTATATATCAGATGTAGTTACACGTTTCTCTATTCTCTCTCATTAAGTCAGTCCATTCCTCTCTATCCCCGACAATGACATCTATATTCATATCTGCTTTAGCCTAGCTATACCGCACTGACGTAGATACATAGATATAGCATTTATAAATGGCATATGCCATTTAACCAATGCAATTTGGTGGGCCTCTTTCGAGGTAAATGGGATAATTGCCGGGTTCATAGCTTGGATTAGGGTTCGTATCGAAACACACTATTTTTCATGCTTCGCCATACACAAAATATGCCGAGGCAATATAATATGCAGCTCACGAAAACTGCATCCTCAAAGGCTTAGAGGCTCAGGACCCGAGCGGCCCACATCACCCACTGCCGGAGAAAACACACGAATCACCTTCTTTGTTTTTTTCCACTGACATTTAGTGACGTCATAACTTCCGAGGCGAGATATGGATTGCGTAGTCCGTACCCCTAAGATTGGGCCTCCCACCGATGTCAGTAAGCCGAGACCTAAAGTAGCTCCAAATGAAGTTAGGTAGCTAGTGGCTCGCAGCGCGCTGGCGGTGCACAGGGAAGACAGCGAATGAACACGAAGGGCATGTTCAAACGTTTCATATGAACATAATTACGTACAACCTGAGTGGGGTGGACGTCTTTATAATAAGAAAGCAGCGTTTTGTAGCAACATTATGAACAAATAAATCATGGTTTGCTTGATATCGTACGAGACCCGGAACAATAATGTGAATGTCTTAGGGTGTCGTATTATCGTATTATAAAGAACCACACGTAATAATGAATAATCTGAATGTCTGACGGGGAAAATATTCGATAATGTGCATAAAACCTACGAGGCTCTCTAACGAGATCACTTTATGTGGGAGTCGTGTTTGCAAGAGGCGGTTTGCAGGATGGTTAATGCGTACAGCAAACACAGTCGTGTGTCACCAGTGATGGAACATTATGTAGAAAGCATAAATGGCAGATCGGGCATACACCCAGCCCCCCCCCCCCCCCCCCCACCCCCTCCCCTTGGATTTTCTTGGGTGAGATCAACAATGAAAATCAATAACCTTAACACTATATAGCTTATGTATATAATAGTGCTAATGCAATTATACGTCCCCATCTTCATTCCACAACCCCACCTTCCCACCCCACCACCTGTTTCGCACCCATTACGCCCCCTATAGCTACTCGTCGATTTCTTGCTTTACCCCTTATACCACATTCTTGTCACGTGATTTAAACACCAACATGACCTGAAGGCATGGAAAGAGAGGGTTCATGGAATTGATTTTCTATCTCATCAACATTCAAATTTCGGAGACAAACAAAATATAACTATATACAGTGACAGAAATAGACTTGGACTGGTCGTGTGGTGACATTATTAGCATGCAGAAAGTCCCTGGACTAATACACTATTGACAAATTAGCCTGCGATTTGCATGATTGACGCGCTCACATACACAAACAATACAAATGACTGTAGCGTAGGATAATTGCCCGGGTTTGAACTGTACCTGATGACCAAGGTAATACTAATGAACATCTGATAAGAGTACCTAGATACATGTCGCTCTATTAATGTTATATTATTACAGGCTAGATACACATCATTTTCATTATGATAATTGAAAATGTTTAGCTAACGGACCATATCATATTGGGAATGGATTTTGAATTACTGTCATGACTGTAGGAATCAAATGATACTTTTGGGTAAACAGAAGACCAACAACAGTCTTTGTTTCGATGGTTGTTCAACTGAGACCGTGTCTAGCTCCACTGACCATCTCCAACAAGAAACATAATAATGAATTCTAAGTCATATATTAATAACCTAATTTACAGTTGGCTATTTTTCATTTTTGATATTGGTATTAAATTGGTAAGAAACATTTTCAACGCTCAACAAAAGTATAGATTGATCTTGAGCTTGAACAATTATAACAAGCAAAAGAAATACTCGGATCTCATTTAAAGACATGCAGACAGACATCGCCGAAAGGCAGCAGTTGACTTTAGAGTAGATAAGCAAGGGGATGGGAAATGCAGACGATTGATTAAGTTTTTCTTCGTAGTACCTGGTTGTTGACGTTCCTTGTACTTTCAAAATTAAACCTCCATGTCGAGCGGGTAAATGGCGTCCATATTTCAGAGACAATTTGTCTTCGACAGCTCGAAACAAATTGCTCTGTTATACCCTGCCACTGTCCATCGCGAATTCCCGCTGATGCACGGATGTACTCTATTTACTTCAGGTTTTATGGATCGCAAAGTGAGCCCATAACGGAAAGTATTCTTTTCCTTTTGGAATATGCTCCAAATGAAAGAGGAACGACCTAGAAATTTTGCTCAATGTAAATATCATCAATTTTCAAGAGAAGGGCATGCTTTCTGACACAATTGAAGAAACATTCGAAGCAAGTGAGTGAAGCGACATAATTATGTATTTTAAAAGAGTTTAACGTTTTAGCTTGCAAAATCCAAAAATATGACATTGTCGCATGTATTCGCCATCTAGAAATATGCCATAACACCAGGTGTTATTGTATTTGAGCCATTTAGGCCTATCTTTTTCCTTTAACTAAAGCTATTAGTACGTTCGGGCCACGCAACCCTACGGTTTTTGCTCTGTCTTGCTTTGCTTTGCTTTTTCTTTTATTTGGTTGGTTTCTTTAGTTTCTTTTTTGTTGTTGATATTTTGGCCTCGTCTTGCTTAGCTTTTACATTTTTGTTTGCTTCTTTGTTTTGTTGAATTTGATGACATTGCCCTTGATGCGATAACGGCGCCATCTCATTTGCATGCTAAAGCCCCGCCAAATATCGCTTCAATATCATTATACAGAGGGTTATCTTACTGACCATCTTACAACCGGGTTACAACAATGCATGCATGAAGAATTGAATGTATTACTATTAGTGATCAGCGAATCTAGAACTAATCGGGGTACATGTGTGTTCTACAGTTTTATATTCTTACAGCGCCATGCACAATAACATATAAAAATCACAATATGTCTCGATTTATATCATCTCTAATCGCCCTTTATGGTAATTATTACCCCAGTGACCGGACACTCTCACAATCAATCTCAATCTCACTCTCACTATAATCTGTATTCTATAATCATGATAATGTCTGTATAATCATGATAATGAACGTCAGCTTTAGTAGGTTTGGTACTGTACATGCATTAGATATTGAACTTGAAAGTAATGTGTTCATATCAACTGATGATAGCTAGTAGTAGCGCCAAATACTTTAAACTGAAATTATTTCAAATGTTTATAATGCTTGGTGATGATATGAAAGTAAGCTTTCGTGTACTGCGCCCAGTAAAATAATGTTCCACATATCTATATTCTTGAAAATCAGCTGATGGCGCCACATTAAATTTGTAAAGGGCTATTCTAAATGATATATTAATGGATGCGCAAGTAAGCTTCCTGTCTGAATAAAATTGGTCTACAATAATAATTCCACATTAACTTTAATGAATGCGCACCTATAGTGAAAGTGTGTGTCCTGCGCCCAGTATAGATGTTTAACGTGGCGATTTTTAGCCTTTTGACAAGGATTCCCATCTAGATGGCAGGAGCGACTGACAAGGGCGACGTATAATATTATACTCCAAATGGTTTATTTCTTTTATCCAAGCCGGACTTGAATTACTGACTATACCTTTTATAGCATTTATAAACATTTAAGTCTTCGATATACAGATATAGGGTGTATTTTACTGTCCAAATGATTTACCTTTTAATATCCAAGAAGAGTGACATTTGCTTCGGATTTAAAAGTAAGTCTTTGAAATTAAGAGAGTATAATATAATACCCCTTCTATATTCTTTCACCATTTTCTGACATTCAGACGCAAAGCCTTGTCAAAAGGCTAGGCTATTCCTTAACCCTGACCTTGCCAGTGATGCAGATTTCTCCATATACCTAACGCATAATCTCCATACACCTCGCGCACATATTTATATAAGGGTTAAACTATGTTCATATCAGCTGCTGATAGCTACACAATGGGCGCCAAAACTGCCTATCGGGGACATTTACAATTAAATGGCGACGGGCTTAAAACTTAACATTTTCCTTAGCTGTAGCTGTAGTGCAGACGGTACAGTCGCGATTTGTGCAGGCAAAAATAAAGAATAGAATTATATAAATAGTTGAAAGTTAAGAATGACATATCGTAAAGTAAATAATAATAATATACATGTATAATGGTTTGTTTTGGTGATTCAGCTCATCTCACAGCGTTCAAAAAGTTCGTTAGTTTAACCATGACTTCTACCGCTCTACGTTTCATGTTCTCCCTATATCATGTCGCCATATTATTATACAGTACTGTAGTCTATATACGCAAAATATTCACAATCAATTACAGTAGTTTTATCCTGGTTTTGAACACAAAGGCCGACCATGCAGCGTGCATTCGAGCTGTGAACTAATCTATAGGCCTTGAAACGACAAAATTGCATGCCATTTATAGCTCCCTTCGATAATTAAGCATTCCAATATATATTTCGCGGTATTATCAGATTATCCTTGAACGCAAGTGCGGCGGCGACAAATCTGTTGTGGACGGCTTCCGGATGGAAATTACTCTTGTCACGTGGTCTGACAGCAACACTGCTTTGTGCCTTTTAATGGATATACTATTCATTTAATATATGATATATTTGCTTATTGCTTATTGTATTCGATTTCCACGCACCATATGCATAAGAACAGTACGTCCATTGTATTACATGGAACTATTTTGTGTAGAGTTTATTCGCTCTGCTATTTAACTTAAATGTGTAAAACTCACTTGATCTTGTTAACAAAAATTGTCTGTATACAATTTATTTGGGATTTTGTTTGCAAAATTATGTTGTTGACAGATGGGGAAAATAAATTCATATAAAATCAAATGAAATCGTATCAAATATCCGTCGTATGCCAGAATGATACCCAATGGTCACGTTTGTCTATATAGTTTCTATGAGATGCGGACAACCGGGGGACAATCAGATGAATACTCTTGTATCATAATATGTAACAGTTTAAGGCATAACTTGTTTAACTCGTAAGAAAGCATAGTGACACAATCATTAGTCATTATGACCATAACGCCACATTATAATTATAAATACATAATCGCTACAGCACATCATCCGTAGCGCGGTTTTATAAACGTAGTGCGAATAATCTATTTATGCACCATCGAAACTCTTGAGAAAAGTTGCAATAAATTGTTTTCTGCCAGCACACGTGCAGCTGCAACGTGCGAGGCGCCACGGCATATCACGTGATACATACATCCCCACCAACATCATCTCGCATTACGCAGTTGGAGGAGAAGCTTAGGAGACTAAGGGTGGAATTCACAAAGGAGGTTTAATTCTATTAACAGCTGCTTGTAGACAAAACATAAACGAAAATCACATTTGCTGATTTCTCATGATACGGCCGGCGATGCTTGCTAACCAGCAGCACCAAATAAAATCTATAATCTGAAAGCATAGAAATCTCCTTAACAACGCGTAGATTAAAAATCGTTAGCAATTGCATTTTTTCTCCATCAATGTACAAATGGCGCTCCCCATAGATGTATACCATGGTTAACATAAGCCTCCTTTGTGAATTCAAGCCAAAAAGTTACTCCATAATTATAGGCGTACTCCGTGCATGATAATAACCAACTTATGGGGTCAAATATGCATAACGATATTGAGGCGCCTCATATTTGTTTAATAAAACCAATTTTCAATCTACTTTGGCCTTTGGTATACACAAACCATGCGGAAACGAAATAGGTTTGTAACATAAATCCGTTTAAATGAAACAGAGCATTATATAAGGCTGTCGATTAGTGCACTTTCTCAAAATGATGAATGTTACAAGCGTATTCGCGGGCGTGACTATATAACGCATGGCTTTTAAGCCTTAATTATGTATTGACAACGTGATGAAGTATACGTCAAAATGGCTTCAGAGATTAAAGTAAATCGCTTCTTTTTCATGGTTAAAAATAATTGCTTCGTAGCATTATCTTGCTTTGATTCTGTAAATGAGAAAATGTGACTTCAAACCAGGGTAATGAGTAGGATAAAGCTATATAGTGGGCACATGACTTTAACCCATTTCAGCTCTTTTGTTATGGAATTCCAGGCTTCCCAATCGATATGCAACGCACGAAGCCAATAAGACCGCAAAGACCATTTGGGGACACGGCGAACAAAAATTGCTATGCCGCATGAGAAGACTGCAAAACTGCTCTGATTAATGGCATCGACGGCACAAGTAAGGGTGTTGTCACATATCATCGCATATCGTTAACGGACGCTCGACGGATAAAAATATTGTGAAATCAAATAATATTGTCTGGTGGTGAAAGTCTCCATTGTTTCATGCACAAAACATTCCGGTGGATAGAACAACGTACATCGCCTAATGACAAGGAACGAATTTGCCGGACAAGAAACGGACAAGAAACGCATACGAACGAAGACGGACGAATTGGAAATTTGGCTACTCCGTCGGGCGTTCGTCAACAATATCCGGTGATTATGTGACAGGGGCTTAAATGTCGATCCGAAACTAGGTGAAGTGCTCCCGCCTCCCGGGGAAAACAAGGGCAATAAAAGGGGGCTGAAAACAGCTCCAGAAAAACACAGGAAGTGCGTATATGAGATCTATCTATGAATTTATTGCCTCGTCGACGTAATGGACTGCATTTTTCATCAGGTATGCAGCATTTACCCATTTGTTGTTTAAATTTTGCTTGTCGTTGCATAATGTATCCACAGTGTCGACGTTGTTGAATGCCCTGGTTAACTTTATATTTATCTCTCTTTTTCTCACTCCCCTTTATCTGTTCTCCGTTTATTTTGTATGCTAGTTTTCTCGATTGTCCCGTTTTCCTCCTCCCTCTGTCTTCTTTTCCATTCTGATTTCTGATTTTCATTTCCCATATTTGGTTTTAGATACCCTTTTCAATGTACTATTACCAGTCTACCATGACTGTATGCAAATAAAGGGGTAAAGAAAATGTTTATCCCCAAGATGATTATTATTTATAATCAGTATTTTACACTTCAACTTGCCAAGATAATATATCGTGCTGATTAAATGTCTTATTTCAACAACATTGTAATCTTCATGTTCAGGAAAAGCTATAATGCCGTAGAGAAATCAAAGGCGATGGTACTTTAATTGCAATTTGATTATTCATAACCAATGGTGCTAGGAATCTGTCAATTAACACCATTAGAAACGGAGGTAGGTGCGATATCGATTTGGGGATTTGGAGCACTAATTTTACGCGAGTATAGGGAGCGCGTCATAATGAATCGCGACATGGCCAGTGGTTAATGTAATTAAGTTGTGCGCAGAAACAAGAGACTCGTTTATAATAATTATAAGAGGCTAGCACCCCGTAGCTATAATACGTCATGCTTTACAGACTTTTTTTAATATCAGAAAGTCATTCACGCCACTCATGATGTTTGCAACAAAGCATAATAATGCTGAATGTAATTAAGACGTTATCCACAACGAAAGACTATCAAAGTGATATCTGGAAAACCGTGGCGCCATCACTCATTCTTAGTCTACAGTGCTATAAGGCCATTAACGCCGTGTTTAATTAATCATACAATTAATACGGCTTCGTAGCTGAATGGTATTACGTAGACTAATTTTGCAAAGAACTGGCATCCCGTAGAGCTCACAACATGTCACCCTTCAGTATCACAACGTCACTAATAAACGCTGTATCAATGTTTAATAATTATGATATCATTTACAGTTCATGTAATACATACGTCTTTGTTGCACTGTCCAGTGACCAGAGTGTAGTGACGTAGCAAATTATGGAAGGGAATCTATTATTTCTTGCCCCTATCATCACTCCACCAGACGCCGGTAAGAAAGAAAGAAGAAAAAAAGTGAATTCCCGATAATCATACCCCCTTATGGACCCCCCCCCCCCCCCTCCACCTCCAAGTATACCCCATTAACTATTTGCACATGCCCAACGCACATAATATGCGATCCAATTCCGAACAACTGCTTATCAAGCAAGACTTGTGATGTCATCCTCAATCGTTCGTCGGACAAGTTTGAATAGTGTATTGTAATAATTATGGTTGGCTTTTAATAGTTCATTCTGGTTATATGCCACCGCCAGAGTCATGATGACATCACGAACAAGACGAGGGAGCGCTGGAGGACGTGCACGATGAGAGAGAGGACATGAATGGATCAAGGAGAGCAGACAAAACTCATCATAATTACTCCAGCCCACAGCAGCTTGGACAGCTTCCATTCTAACTGGATATTAATCCAAACGGAGATTGAGAAATTAATACTTCGTGTTCCCCCATGCAGTGAGGGGCAGTGTATGCATTTATAGGGGGCATGCACGCTTCATAGAAATCGCATCTGTCATTTCAGTCTGACAAAACCCGCACTCAGTAGTATATTTCAAATGAATTGTCATGATTAGTTTACCGTATACGTGAAGATATAGACATGAGAAAAGAGGGATAATTTGATAGAACTGCAGAGGTCCCCCACCTTTCTGAGAGAACATTGTGCCACGTGCCTAATACCGTATTATTTTGTAAAAACAAAATGCCATAGAAAAAGTGCGCGCCCATCGACATTTCAAATTGCAATATCCTACCATTATGTGAATATTAAGCTATTTGGTTTACTAATGACACATTTAATTCAAAAGCACAGTGAGTCATATTATGGTGTCCCAACATTATTTTTTAATTCAGCATTAGAATATCTATATAGAAACAAAACATTAGTATTTACTAACAGGTGATTCACTAACATGCTAATTTGATGTGTAATGATAATGCATATAGATAAAAAATCAAAATGGTAATAATATTTGATACTTGATTAATATAGCGCCCAATATGATTTATAATAATCATCAAAATGTTGTACAATAACAGATCAATATTTTTCTTTGAATGGTTGTGTAACAATGGGTGAAATCGAAGTTGTGAGAGCATTGTATTATTTCATTTATATAACAAATTAAAACAAATATCTATAGAAATAAAACATACGCGTGCATTTGTAACCATGGAGACGCTACGAAACGCCAATATCCATGCTTCTATACATTCAGCGTGCCTATAATTGGTTTATACAAATACATACCGTACCATACTGCCATAGGTTCTATCGTATCCACCAATATTGTGATTATATGAAGTGTATTTGTGTTTCTAATTTCCTGGATAAAATGTTTGCTTTCTTTCGCTTTGCCGTGGTTTTGTTAAGGTTCTCTTTTTTTTTTCGCTGACGCCGATGTATACTATTTTTAAAATATATTGTCGATACTCTTCATACAAATGATAATGGAATGTTAAATGTACCACCATATGGAACTGTAAATGTAATATTTACCAATGTCAAACCTGTACCTCTTTCACGTGATGGTGTCTTTAGATCATGCAAGTGGAATATTAAAATAAAAAAGTTATGTTTTCCTTTACAAGGCAAAAGGGAACCAGAAGCCTTTTACATTTGTACATAATTTTCTTTTCGATGAAAGGTATTATGAATTAGTTTTTGTGACGGAAATTTAGAAATGGATTCGCTCAGAATACTGCTCAAGGGAAAGACAGGAGTTAATGTATAGCTCACCGGTCAATCAGACGTTCTTTATTTGTATGCAGTATCAAAATGTAAGTTGGTTTCGGGGGGGGGGGCAAATGTTCCTCCCGGCAATGGGAAGGATCTAAAGGCCAGTCGTAAGACCCTTTCTTTTTGTGTTTCTTTGTTTTTTGTTTACTTTGAGAAATTTATAAGGCTATCCGGGGAGGCAGACTGCCTCCTGCCCTTTATATACACTACTGTAGAACCTTTAATTTCACACGAAATTTGCCCCTCCCGGTAATTATGGAGGGGAAAATACTTCATTTTCATAAATTATTTATGAAAATTAGTCAAAAACGCACAACATTTTGTTAATGTTGAAATGTTTTGAAACTGTGTTTAAGACAATATAGTTTAGATTAATAAATACTGAACGAAAACCTTGTTGCATTATGTTTATGATCATAGAATCGATTTATAGCCATGGCGAGAGGGTAGCACGCTATCATCATGAGGTCATGGATACTAATCTATAAACTTGACATCACCTGCAGGTAATTCAGTCACTCAATTTGTGAATGAATCCATAACCAAAGAGTGCTGTTGGTTCTTCATATACTGTACTGTACATGCGTTTCTAATAAAAGTTTATGATCTATACAACTATATTATTCTGAATGAAAATGAATACACATAATACAGTGTAAATCCCCATTTTAATTTAATTTAATGATGTTTTGACATTATTTTATGATTGACAAATCATGAAAGCCGCCTAGATGTCCGATAGTTTGGTAACATTACGATTTCTATAATCGATTGATGTTTCACTTCGCATGGTGAAATTAAATCAAATATATTTACCAGATATTGACAAATAGGATGAACACTTTTCTTAAATGTAAGTACTACGTTGTTTTATGTACATTTACTTCAATAATCCAATTATGTCTGACCAATCAAACGTCTGAGTATACTAAGCTACTACCTGTATTGTCACTACATTTTATAATTCATGAATAGTAATGTGCGTATACCTGTTTTACAGTAATCTCATCAAACTGTTTTCGGATTAAGGCAAAATGCTGAAAATGCCGGTTTTACACGAGTAACCAGATGCAGGTCGTACAGTATGGATTTAGGAATGCCTGTAAAGTGTGTATAACTCCACGAAAATTACTTGGAGCTTCCTCGTTTCTCTTCTACCGTGTTGTTTAGCTTATGGTATAATAAAAATAAGGTTAGATTTTTTTTTCAAATGCCCCTTTAGTATGACGATATCTATCATTCAGTTCAAGAACGTTAATGAACGGTCATAAACCTCATAGACGTCATACAGTAATTCGTTGTAAAAGCTGACGCATACTTTCGCTTTTTTAACCAGGAAAGCAGTGTTCTTTTTCAATGAAACTTTCACACATCATTCGGACATAATTATCTTACAATGATTTTGGTACAGGATTGAAGTCTCAAATGTCATTTTGGGCAATATCTGACACTTTACAGGTGCACCTTTAAGGTAATATAGTGCTATTTCTACTATACATGCCGGTACGACTTAAATCGTGTCGGTACTTACGTGCATAGGCGTGCGCATCGGGGCTGAGTTGGTCTCCTTCGGCAGGCATCCTTACTCCTCCTCAGCCTCGCTCCTACCCCTCCTCCACAACCAGATGGTCGACTTTATCCCGCTTTTCTAAAATCCGCAAACAAAATCCGAGAGTTGGTCAGCCCTCATATATGGGTACGTAAAGCGATTTCACATGTGGAAAGAAAAAGAAATGGTCAGTTTTTCCTCGTCGGTTTGTATCACAGAGAACGAATGTGGAGAATGAGTATTGTGTGTTCCGTGTGAGAGCAGTCGCATCTCATTCTGATCTCATTTGGATGCGGTTTATCTCCGCCTGTGTTGGCGGCATAATACGATGGCGGTAATGAATGCGCACTGGTGTGCGCGGATTCGAATAGAATCAAAATAACTCGGTGACCAATGCATAGACGTACATACATTACCCGCGTGAATACGATGTGTGTGCAACACTGCTCTACTTTTAATTGCTAATTATTTTCTCTATATCACACAAGATGCGTCAATACACTTGTTGATTCGAATAACCAAAAACGACGTTGTGGTGATTATTCATGATGGGAATTATCCTCTTGCACCCCCCCCCCCCCCCACCCCCACAAATGGGTGGGATGGCCCTTTCAGCAGAAACTGATTTTCAAAGGGGTCCCGTACAATATATACAAATACAGAGATATTACAAGCATTTAAGATATAAACAATACAAATAAGTTAAATATTTAAAAAAACATATATACTGTACATACTAACAGATATTCATTATATAGAAAACACTATACTACAAAACAAGCTTTACAAATAAATTTCTATTTATGTAATCTGTATCCCCATGCGTAATTATTGAAGCCAAGTGTCATTTTCCATCACGGTTTACGTTAATTTACTGTTTTGTTGCAGGTGGCTCATGCACTTACAGCATTCAATTGTTTTATATACTATATATTCCCACAAACTGATTAAGGGTTGATAGAATGTGTTTTACTATACATATATATAGTCTGATGAGTGATGTGTGGAAGTTCCATGATAAATGAATGTCATATGACTAAGTAATGAGCGAAAATGCAAAGTGATATTTGCTAACTCATTGCACTAATTCTGTTCACAGTTGAAAATCTCCAATGGAGACCTTTACTTACATGCACTTCAATCACAAGTGTCTGTATATAACGAAACTTTAATTCGGGAAATCTAAACTTCAGTTTAAACAATCCTCTATTATTATTAAGAGAGGTGTATATGGGCAACTCCACGAAAAATGTTACCCGAGGATGGAAAAATGAAACTCATGGGACAGCCTTGTTAACTACTGGATAGTAATGAGGAAGGACCATATTTTGATGACTAAAAGAAAACAGTTTGAAATTCAATGCAGAATATTTTTTTTTTGGCCATTGAAGTTGGGACAAAAATTTTATGTATTACCCCTAAAATGATGAAATTTGCATCCGTTGTTTGTGAAATAAAATTTTAAAATATGGATCACTTCAGAACAATAATTCTACTTCTAATATCTTGTTTATGTTTTGTTTTAACATCATAGAAAAGGAAATTGTGTAAAAATCTTTACTTTTTGAAAACTGTTATTGGATAAAATCTTGATTCTTACAACATTGATGTGTAATGTCCGTGACGTTTTAGATATAAAAGTTTTTGTAGAAGCAGAAGTCCTAATTCAATTTAATTTAAAATTAATTTGCAAAGCTAGAATGTGATATCATAAAGTATATCAAGAGCATTTACTAAAATATTTGATGGTTTGTCCAGAATGGCGTCACGGACATTACGATACGGCTGCGTCACGGACATTACATACACAGTGAAAAGTATAAAAAAGCAGAGCTAAACATTTTCAAGCATTATTTTCTCATGTAAATCTCTTATTTTAGCCAAGAAATAAGATAATCCCATGTAACAGGGGGACTACTACCTTCCTGGTACAAGTTTTAAAAAATTGTATCGTTAATCATATAGTGAACTTTGAGTCAGTACTCTGAACTATTTATAAAATTAAATTCCTTGCTCAATTTGAACATGCATGTCTCAATAATTAATAAAGACTTGACTATAACTTACTGGGAGGAGAAATAGATGGTTAAATCTGATATAGTATGATCAAATTGCAAAAATTATACTCTTAGTCCATGATTTTCCATGTGTTATGCACATGATGTTCACAACTTTGTTTATATTTTACCTTTTTTTTGCACAAAACGGCATTGTACCTCATCAAAAATGTATAATATTGTTTAAAATAGTTGAACATTTGGGTTACTGCACATTCTTTTGAAAAATTTCAAATTTTACAATAATTTTGGAAAAAATTATTGCTATTTTTAAAATAATTTGTTGCTAATTAAAAATAAAACTGAAATATAATTTTTTTCCTCAAAACTGTTTGATTACATATCAAATGTACAATTAAAAAAGTTTCATGCACAATGGAGCATTTTTTGCGGGTTATTTCCGAGTATTGAGAAAGTGGACAAAAGTGTAATGTCCGTGACGCTAAAAATGTAATGTCCGTGACGCAACGTTTTGTTGTCTAGATCACATATGCCTGGCCCGTTTCGCAAAAAACCACTTGGATTCAATTCATCATTGCCTTGTCTATAATTTAGTACCTAAATCACCTTTGTGAGGTCTAAGAACTCACAGACTTTTGCAAAGATGTATATGGATGCAAAAAGTCATGTCCAAAACATGTAATGTCCGTGACGGCGCACATTTTGCAGAATTACTCAGTAACGAATTGGATAAATGTTCTGAAACTTTTTTTGAATACTTAACCAGGCTATTGATTTGTAATCAAAATAAAAGTTAGACATTAGTTACAGGTATGAATTAGTAGTGGCATTGGAAAGTCATGAAAATTCTCTGATTTGTAATGTCCGTGACGCTGGAGTTGCCCATATAGTATGTGGCTGTGTACCCAAGTGCGTATAGTGCCACCCTCTATATTGGGGGCCAATACCCCCACGCACGCACGCACACACACACACACACACACACACACACACACACACACACACACACACACACACACACACACACACACACACACACACACACACATACTTGTAAGCACCGGCAAACGGGGACTCTTGACTCTTTACCTGGTAAATGGGGACTCGCGAAAAACAAAGGATAGGGGGGTTCCTCATACAGCTAATGCACATCTAGGCCAGGGGGAGGGGGGTATCCAGGTAATATCACATGAGGGCGGTATAGAAGTTTTCTTGCCGATCACGACACACGCACGATGTAAACCACACACTCCGATACACACAAAAATGTCACATAATTTACATTCCAATCGGGGACGAGCTTCAGAACGGGCAGCAGTTCAATTAGTTACATTCTAAACGTGGACAAGCAGTGCTTTCTCATTGTAATTCTAACCGCGGACATCCGCAGTTGGAGTGTGTCCGCGATTAGATGGTGTTTTGTCACATGTATGTCCCCGATTTGATGGTGTTTACAAACACACACACACACACACACACACACACACACACACACATACTTGTAGGAGTCTTCAAACGGGGATAAAATTTATAACACCTTCAAACGGGGATATCCCCGCTTTTTTCGGCTTTTTTGGCTTATCCCCGGTTTGCCGGTGTGTAAACATGGACATATGCCCAATGGGCATACACACACACACATTCACACACACTCACATACACAAACAGTCCATTCATACACACCATCGGTTACATAGATGTAAAATGGGCAATTAAGGGATATCCTTCAAAAATCATAATAACATACAGTACAGCCCTTAAGACGATCCCTAAAGCACTATAGAGGCTGTTCGGAAACCGGGGATATCCCCGGTTTCCGACATATCCCCGTTTGCCGGTGTGTAAACCCGTGTGTATCCCCGTTTGCCGGTCCTTACAAGTGCACACACACACACACACACACACACACACACACACACACACACACACACACACACACACACACACACACACACACACACACACACACACACACACACACACACACACACACACAAGTGACCCCCACCATATCCCCCTCATAGGTTACATTCACTTATCTCTACATGACCCCGTTGCAGGAAGAGATACAATCGATTGTAAGCATGGTATTGTTATAATTAATTGTAAGTCAGGGCATGACTGTGTTCTACTTGCGCAAATCTGATTGGTTGAAACGCGAAAATTGTCTGACTTACAATCAATTGTAACTTAAGCCCGGCGCAGACAGAGCCGACTCGACCCGATCCGATTGGTTTTCAGTCAGGCTAAGAGTCAGTTTCGCTCAATCGGATCCAACATGTTGAATCGGCCTCGAATGACCTCCGACTGGCACTTTACTGGAAAAACGAAAGACCTGAGGCAGCGCATGCTGAGTTAATCAGGCTGAAAACCAGTCGGATCGGCTCTGTCTGCGCCGGGCATTACAGTCGATTGTATCTCTTTCTCTGCAACGGGGCCAAGGGATTATACATCATATCTTCATATCTTCAGTAGATTAAGGAGCCTTTTTGCCATGTTTATACAAAACGCCCTATTCACGAGGACCGGGAACCTATTCCACTTGCGCCGTAAATCACGGACACCCTGTTGGTCTTCTACAAAGTCTCTGGAGGACACAGAGTTCGACCTGAAGTGCACGGAATGGCGCTGGACCTGGGCGGAGTCGGACAGTTCTAACCAAGACCTTGTACACGACCCTACGTCAGAGCCAGCCGGTTTAGACCTCCCCAGAAAGCAATGGGTGACTCTGAATATAATAAGAACCCTTCATGCAAGGTCAGCCCATCATCTCCATCGATGGAAATCAAAAATAGCCCTTCCTTCATGTGACTGCGGGAATCCAGACCAGACATTGCAGCATGCGTTAATTGACTACCCTCTAAAATGTCGATTCATATTACGTTATTTCATAATTATTCAAAACAGTGGGAATGATTGTTCTGCTATTCTCTATTCATCAATATTGAAATTATATTTACTTTCATAAATGTTTAGACTCGAACTACATTAGAAACAATATTAATACTACATTTTAATCGACTATAGAATTATAAGCATATTTTTGGAAGCAGCACGAATAAACTTCCATAATCTATATAATAAAATATGATATGTTGTACATTGACTTTTTTCTTGTTATTAGAATAAATAAAAACATTTTCTCAGGTGACTCAATTAATTGCATTTCCACTGCCTTTGATCATGCCACCACCCTCACCTCGGTTGACCACCCAACCGTATTGTCACCATTCGTATCGCACCAGCACCCCCCCCCCCCCCCCCCCACCAACACAAAAAAAAACTCCGTGTCTGCCACGTCTGGAGCTACTTTACTGTTCTGGGAATAACACACAGCAACTACCATGATTACCAAGTGGCCCATTCATTTGCATAGCGTAAAGTACATGTATTTGTGGGTAAAGCAATAAAAGCAAGTTGATCACCAGCGATATCATGCAACATAAACATGTGAGGCAATTAAATATATACATATTAATCTATCTCTTTATCAATCACTCTCTCTTCTTTTCTCCTTTTCTGTCTCGCTCTCTATATTTGTATTATATTAATCTATTTCTATCATCTACATTATGCAAATATGATAGACATTTAAAAAAAAGTGCATAGTGATGAACCCCGAATGGTTTAGAAGGAAAGACTAGGCCGTCAACGAAGAGTGAATTGATTAACCCACGTGATCACACGTCCACTGCTACGTCATCATTCGTCAGTCAGTCTGCAGCACTGCTTTTGCTATTCATGGCCAATGAGCTCTCTCCAGTCTCCACTGATATTAAGGATAGATCATTCAGCGTTCTGCGCAAAGATTTTTTTGTTTTATGCCACTAACATGACCAAGTCGCATCTTGCCATACCCTCATAACAATAATTGTAGAGTTGTTGTTTTTGCTTGTTAATGAATTTGTTTGGTTGGATGGGGTTGGATTTTGATGTTCTTTATAATTATATTATATGAGCACAATGTGACACAGGTGATACACTCACTGTATATCCATATGGGTGTGGTTGGCGTAGTGTGGATCATCAACGTCACCTCGTGCACCAATAGTCTATCCAGGAATTGTTTTCAGTTGAGATCAACGGTTCTTTCCCATCGGCAAACGGGCGGCAAACTTTCTTGCCGAATCGGTCTAAACAAATTTAGAGAGGAATATTGAATAATCGAGCGGGCGAACGTGGAATGGTTTCCAATGCGATCTCGCCCACCTCCCTCAATATCAATAAACACTGGGTAATATATCCCCCATTTAAACCTTTTGTAGGCAGTTGAAACCATCGTGTCGCCGTTTGGGGTAGTGTGATTAGTACCATTGTTCAGTATACAGTAAAGTTTATTCAAAAGTTTGTCATCTAGGTATTTAACTTGAATGTCATAGGATATCATGTTTTTGTTTTCATTTCCTGTTTGGCTATATATACCGCTTCGTAATTAACTGTTTTATCTTCACACTCCCCGTCTCTCCCCTTCTTCAATTGCTTTCTACCTCGATCTTCTTCCTTCCTCCTCCTCCTCTCCCTCCTCCTTCTCCTTCTCACCCACTTCTTCTCCTCCTTCTTCCCCTCCCCCTCCTCTAAACCTCCCCTCCTCTATACCCCAATCTATACCGTCCTCTGACTCCTCTCCTCCTTCTTGTTCCCATCCCATTCCCCCCCCCCCCCCAACCCTTCATCAACCTCCCTCCCCTTCTCTCTTGTCTCTGTTTAATATCCGGTGATCTTTCTCTGATCCTTTAGTGTCCTCAATTGGTACGAGTCACGTTTCTTTTGTTAACTTTACCATTATATCCATTCTTTTATTCTTGGTAACATCCGTCCATAATCATGATATGCATGCCTATGAAATAATATCCTTCGACAATCTCCGTGAACTCCTCCAATCTATGTTATCTATTTTATACTAATTTGTATTCATGGTTTTTATTATTAACACAATGACAGCAAATAAGCTGAATTGCACATGTTTTACATAGAAAATACATATACAAATCACAAAGCAATTCATACAAATTAATATCCAAAATAAAGTTTAGAATACATTATTATCTAAAAATCACATATCAAATCCAAATAAGACTAAAGGAATTCAACCAACATACACAAATATTGTACATCACCATACCATAACTTATACTATTACTAACTATTATTATTACATCATAAGGGAATGGGTTAAAGGGGTAGTTTAGTTTTGGTAGAGAGGGCGCTGCACATCACAATTTTTTTTGTGAGGTAATGAAAAACTGAGTGTCGAATTTGAGAGAACATGCAATTTTAATCGCAGAATAAACTTTATTTGGTCAAAATCGACCCAGAAATGGCTGAAATATCAATAAATATATCTGATCTTATAATTATTTGGGGCCCAAATAATTAGATGATTTTTAGAAAAAAATAAAAAAATGCTTGCACTTTTTCAAAAACTTTCAAAAGCGTTTTTTAAATAGTTGTTGATGATCTCGCTATTTAATCATTATATCAATAAAACATCACACGCATAACTTTGTATGAAATATGGTTGAAACCAATGCCTTTTTTGAAAGCGCCCTCTTGTGTTTTAATGGCTATTCTTGAATGATAACGGGCTTTTTACTTAGTCTTTTGTAATTTTGTATACCGTTCGAGTATGGTGGAGTTATAACTATTAGTTTATAATGTTACTGTGCAGGTTTTGGCTACTAAAGTTCAGCCTTACCAAAACTAAACTACCCCTTTAACATTCTGTCTTCTCTGATTATATTCTTCCTCATATTACACACAGTCCATGTACTTAGTAGAAACGGATAACTTTGTTGTCATTTGCAAAAACTGGAGAAGGGTTGATCAAAATAATGTGCATTTCTGTAATTATGATAATTGTGTACACTGAGTGATGTACAATGGAGCATTTCCACAAATGTCATGTGACCTGAATTCAACCAATCACATTGCGAGAACATTCTAAGGTGTTATATAAAAACAATAATTCAAAAGAATCTCTAGCCCCATCTATAAAACATACAGAATCGTCGGCAACATAAAGAAATGTTTACTTCGTGATTACTGTTCATTCTGTGTTATTAATAAGGCCATAACGTCAATAACAAACAAAAACAAATTATGGAGAAATAGGGCAGCCCTAAAAAAATACCTCTTTGCATAGAAATGCGATAAGTTAAAAAGCCATTATTTAAAACATATATGACTTCCGTTCAGTATATAATGTCTTTATCCATTTAATAAATTTATCTCCAAAGTTAAACTGTTTTAAAGTCTGAAAAGGGAAATTATATGATTAGCACTATCAAATGCCTTTTCAATATCAAGTAATAATATAGCTCCAGGAAATTCATTTGTTTGAGTATACTCAATAATATCAAATATTAATCGAACATTATGACTTATATTTCTACCTTAAAAAAAAAACACAGATTGATCCAAATGAATGAGAGAATGTATAAAATGTAGGATATTTGTATTACTATTACTCATCGGTGTATATTATCGATGCTATAAATTACTGGATACACAATAACTTAAAGATAGCGGGGATGGCGCACTTCTGAAAAAAAAAGCAACGCTGGTTGATCAAGGCAGTCTGGAAAAAAAGACCTCGCGCTCAGTTGAAAATAAGACAAAGTTTTCATCATCAAACTGGCAAGAAGGCAAGAACTAGGACAGAGAGCGATATTCAGATGAGATTTTTTTTTGTTTTTTTTGTGTTTCATTATGCAAAAGTCATGCCTAGTCAGTAAGTTATATTTGTGAACGTATTGATAATATCCAATCAGTTATTTTGTTCGTATCCGGACAATAACCGTCAGGGACAATTATCACAGGACGATGCTATGACCCCCGGTAGGATAATTAAGACCCCCCCCCCCCCCCCCCCCCCCCCGCTCCCCCGGATTACTACCCCAAGACAATTACCTCCAGGAAAATTACTCCAAAGCCATTTGCCCTTCTACCGTACTCCCCAGGAACCCATCCCCGGGACAATTGCCCCCGAATAATTACCCCAAGATAATACCCCAATGATATTTATTTTATCATCTAGATTTAGTATACTTTCTCTGTATTTCAACATAATTATCTAGGAAATACAATAGTTTTCTCAGTGAGAGGTTATTGACAGAAAAGAAGAAGAAAATAAATCTCCACAATTTCGAAATTTTTACAGAAGAAAAAACTGACAGGCGCCGAATTGCAGAGACATGCGAGCTTGAGTGCCAAGCTCGCATGTTTGCGAGTTACAATACACACAAATGCCATAGAGCATTAAAATCCCTGCCACTTTAAGTGTTAAAAAAAAACAGCTTGGCCGAAATTGACACTTCTCAAAATAATGAATATTATAACTTTTGATGTTTCATACGTGCAAAAACTACGTCACCTGAAGCTGCGCATGATATGGGTAAAAAAAATATACTCATATAGTTCGCGCATGCGCAACGTAAGCTTTACATCTTCAATCATGGCGTCCACTGACACTACAAATCCCGACGAGGGGGGAGCTGAATTTGTTCAAAATAATATCGAAGATCTAGTTGCAATTCAGACAGCTGCACTTGCAGAAGTTGCGAAACAGGAACAACAAGCTCAGGAAAGAGAAAGGTCGAGGTAAAGAACATAGTTTGTCAAGTTACCGTAGTTTTTAAATCACGAGAAGACGAGCGTGCACGCCAAAATCTGTTGGGCATTGTAATTGGCATTGCATTGGCATTGCCAAACGTGCATTCAATAACATGCGATGGTTTTGTGTGCGTGGGGCCGGGGTTGCATGCCATTGTAAATGGCATGCCATTGTAAATGGCATGCTAACTCAGGTGAGCGCTACCGCGGAGCGGTAGCGCTCAGGGTCGGGCTCATAGTGCCCCCGATTTTTTGCGGTAATGTGCACAATAAGTGTGCTTAAAATTATAGATATGATACGGTACTTACCACCGTGTAGATGATACATATGTTATGCAACTATGCCTATGGGGTGGATCAGAATGATGATTTTTCGCTCCATTCCGCATCAAAATGAGTGATTTATGCACATCATCGACTTCTATCTGTGTTGTATCGCGACTTCTGAACGATCGATTACTGTACGACCACTAAACGCGCGAGTCAGATCTGCCATCTATTCGGCGGGCTCGGTACATGAATGGAGACCGTACCCGCGCGTTCGCCTGATCATCGCTCGTTCCTAAGTCGCGATACAACACAGATAGAAGTCGAGGAGGTGCATAAATCACTCATTTTGATGCGGAATGGAGCGAAAAATCATCATTCTGATCCACCCCATAGTTGCATAACATATGTATCATCTACACGGTGGTAAGTACCGTATCATATCTATAATTTTAAGCACACTTATTGTGCACATTACCGCAAAAAATCGGGGGCACTATGAGCCCGACCCTGAGCGCTACCGCTCCGCGGTAGCGCTCACCTGAGTTAATGGCATGCCAGCAATGACACGACTGCCATTGGCATTGCATTGCATTGGACAAACTTGGATAGTTTCGGTTTTGAGACATAGCGATTCTTCAGTTGCCAGTGATAACTGTGTGTTGTGTTGGGGTGTTGTGTTACTGTTCAACCTGTTGGTGCTTGTCGTGAAAAAAGATTAAAGAGGGCATCTAATTCTAAATAAATTCTTAATTTAAATTTTATTGCAGGTTTGCACTCCCAAATCACAATCACATAACCATAAAATAACTGATTAAATCACTTGAAGTTGAAATTGAAATTTTAAAAATGTAAACGGTGTCAACACCACACATACACTCATCGCCATTCACTTACGTGTTCGAACGTGCTGTTGACATGCACCACATCTTACACAAAATCATGCTACTTCAGTAAGCAGCATCATCACCATTATCGATCACAATCAGGCGCTAATATATTTGTTTTATGCATTAACTCACCATTTCACTCCAGATGGAACTTTCAAAATGAAAATTCTTGTCCAAAATGTGTAAATTTACCTCATTTAGCGTTAACGTCGACGTGAATACCCGTTTCTAGCATGCTGACTGTGTTGTAATGGCGACTCGGTTTTTTCTGGTTCGTGTCCGAGTGCGCTCGCTACGCTGCAATTACGTACATGCGACACAATGCATTGCATAGCGATGTTTAGTTACGTGACGCTGCTACTGTGCACTCTCTTCGAGTGTCGACCATTCGAGATCGGATGTTGATCTTCCATCAAGACGTTGACTATTAACGCCGTAATTATGTGAACCAATGTCATCACGCTCTGCTACCAACATACATTCATGTGACTAAATGATTACGCCTTGTAAAAAGACTAGTTGAACGAACTTTCATGTTTACATGTTATCACATGTTTACATGGTTATGCCATAGCCCAGCCATAGCTGGCGCGTGTACAGTCGGCCTTTTCCTGCCAATTCCCGAAGGAAGACGGACGTACCAAAATTTTGCCGCTGAAAATGCAGATTTGGTGAGCATAGCAGAACGTATTTTGATTAAAATTTGTATAATAAAAAATGATCAAATGTTGCACTATGCAACTATATATAGCTGGAGCGCAAAAGAAGTGAGAAAGAGAAGGTATGTGAGAGAGAAAAATCGGAAAGGTAGCTTCGACCACGATAAGCACTAGTGTAAGGTAAATGGTTACTGTATGTACCTTAATACAGAACCATCTTACAGTGTAGATGTGGTCAACACCAGAACGTTTGTATGGGACATGGGAGAATTTACATTTGCTTTGGCAGCCTCGGCGCGCTTGTTCCTTCATGCGCGCACAACCAAACACTAACTAACACACAAAAAACCCTATCTAAAGCCACTGCATGTGACGCTTATTTTGGCACGCTGACCAAGCAGGAGGAAAGTGGTAAAAAGGTGACGAAAATTGCTGATTATTGTCCTTTTTAGAGCTAAAATTTCCTTTATCGGAATTATATTGATTAAGCATTCGGGGGGACACCATCAAGTTCAGAAAAATACGTTTCCAGAAAAAAAATAAACGCATCACCATTCTAAAGCATGCGTTCATGGGTCTGCATGTACATGTACGAAGACTACCTTTGTCCAGAGCGTACGAATCGTCTGGGATTCTATTGTTTCCAAACGTATGCGTGAATAGAATTGGCGCACTCGCAAATGTTTGGCGCGTACAGAACCATGAAATAATAATGGTTCCATAAGATAAGTGGTGGTAATTAATTGCATTGTTTATGAATTACACAACCCTTGGCAGAATGTTAGGCAACCCTCGAAATTAGCATAGGCCCGATGGCCCGGGGCCAGTAAAAAAAATATTTGGTGTCCCGACTGGGCCAGCAAAAAAAAAAAAAAAAAAACTTTTTTTTTTTTTTTTTTTTTTTTTGCAGATACGCAGTAGTCATGTTTAGTCATGTCTATGGCATGACAAGAGCTTGCTTTTCAGCAAGTTATGCCCTTTTCTCACATACAAAATATTGGTTAGTTAAAAAAAGTTACAAGTAAATTGAGCAAGTAATACTGCTGCTAATGATTATTCATACATTCTTGAGCAGCCATACTCATTTTCTAACTAGATGTTGTTAACAAAAAATTCATATTAAAAATCGTTATTAGTAATTTCAGTTATTTGCGTATTTTGCATATCTAATGAGCATCATAAATATTCATATATATGCTGCTCATGAATATTCATATATTACTACTCAATGTACAACTACCCGATAAATGTGCAATTTTTGTACTAACCACTAATTTTTATGTGAGAAAATGTATGTTGATGAATGCTAGACCAGTGGTATTAAGCATTCCAAAGTGGAAGTGTAATTGTCACTCGTGTGTATTCAATCGCTGTGATTTTTTGATGAAGACAATGATTAAAAAGACATGACACACACACATTCATCCTAATTTTACTTTTGTTTTTCCTTATTTTTTTCGGGCCAGTAGATTTGGGTTTTGGACCACCAAATTTGGAAAAATACTAATTTTACTGGCCCGACCGGGCCACCAACAAAAAAAGTTAATTTCGAGCATTGTGTTAGGTATCTATTTGATATCACAAAACGGTACCAAAACATATAATTATGTATTATTCTTTGCCTGATAGTCACCTTTAATTTGTTTGTGATTACGAACATTGGAACAATCGACTCTGGATAATGAAGATAGCAGTCCAATGACCATGTTCTGTATCGCAAACAAAATAAAGATAACATTAACAAATCATGGCGCAACACTATTACTTGCCCGCTTGCCCGGGGCAAGTACAATTTCGTAATGGGTCTAGTTTGCTTGCCCAATAGGGCAACTTAAATTTCTCTTAAACTGCGAGAGTAGAGTGTAATACCATACATGTAAATCTCATCTTTAGCAGTAAGTGGGCAAGTCAATTTTCTGTTTGGGCAAGTAAAATTTGAACATTAATGATTTTACTTGCCTGAACGAGCTAGAAGATAAAAAGTTAATGTGGAGGCTTGAATAAATGAACTCATGTTTTTGTTTTTATTCTTTTGTGGGCAAAAACAACGTAATGATGCATATTGACTAGGAATGTCTAGGATACAAACATTCTTCTGAACTAGCCTGCATCAGAGTAATGCTGGAATCTTGCACAGAGTGGCCGGTGAATTTAAAAGGATAGTTGAGTTTTGGTATAGAGAGTACAGTTTTTGTCAAACTAAATTTTAGTAACCAAAACCTGCACCATTCTACAAACGACTTAGTAAAAAGCCTGTTATCATTAAAAAAGAGCTGTTAAAACTTAAAACTGAAGAGGGCGCTCTCTAATAACTCATTGGTTTCAACCGTCTCTGAACCGATTTTGATCAAATAAAGTTTATTCTGTCATTAAAATTGTATGCTCTTTCAAATTTGACACAGTTTTTCAGCACACTCTATACCAAAACTCAACTATCCCTTTAACATCTTGTTGCCTCTCAAACAAACAGCAAACTATTGACACGGATATGCCACGTCAGAATACCTACATTTGCTGGTTTGACTTTCATATAAACTTCAATATTTAAAATATATATATACGCACACATTTTTAGAGTGTTATTTGAGCAAACACGTACAGGTAAATGGTCCAGCAGTAAGACTTTTTAGTAATATCAGAAATCCACTGCGTAAAGATCTTTACAATATACAGTCAAACTTTCAATGTCAAAGAAGTTTGTATTTTTCAAAAGTCTGGTTATTGCAACTAACTGAAGATTATATTTAGGTTTTTCAACATGCAGGATGAGCTAACTTAAGTGTGATTATTGCGGTAAATTATGGGTAATAGCTGTTTCAACTTTAGCTGAATCACTCTCTATCATTTCACCTCCATCTGTATCGTACTTTATTTTCTTGCCTCCTAATTTACTTTTAAAAATGTACTAAGCTGCATTGGGATATGATTGTTTTTACTTGCACGAACATGTACCACATATGCACAAACAGTGTGTAATCTTCATGTCTGAAGCTGCACTTTATTGGAAGAAGAAGAAGAAGATCTCTGTTAAAAATGCGGAAAATATAGGACTGCTATGTCACATTCTTGAATTCTTCACCTCCTTTTGATCACCCCAGATCACCAGCAGACAGGAAAGGAGGGAGGAGACGATCACGGAGTCGAGACAGGGCTGGCAGAGGGGGGCGAGACAGGGGTGGCGACAGGGGGAGGAAAGACCGCGGCGATAGAGGGGGAAAGGATGGCGGGCCGAGACGGCGACCAACCTACACCAGCATACCAGGCGCCAAACGCAACAAGACTATCAACTATGACTGCTGTGTGTTCATCAGCAACATAGATTACAAGGTCACCTGGCAGGAACTCAAAGATATTCTCAAGAGACATGGTAAGTGCAGTGGAAAAAAATACGTCCATGGGGCTGGGGCTGATTTAGGCCCAACAATATTAAAAAGAGCCTTTTCAGTTTATAAACTTTTATTTTAAAATATGTATACGCACACATTTTTAATTGCAAGCTTGCAAGCAGCCTCCTAAAAATGAAAATAAGTAAGAAGACAATGATGTAATGGATATGATTAAGTGTTATAATAAGATAATCATTCTGTTTCATTTGGACTTTGTGAATGGATTTAATGTGAATCTTAATGTAATTATTAAAATATAAATACTACAGGTACAGGTTAATAATTGATATGTATCATCCCTTGTTTGTTCTCCCTATCTGTCCCTTGCACATTGTGTAGTTGGTGATGTAGGATACGTTGAACTATTCAGCCATCCTGATGGAACCTCAAAGGTGAGTTACTTCTTATGATTCCAAACTTGAAAGCAGAGCTGCCAAGTCTTCCCAATTCTGTAGGAGGCTCCTGAAAATAGACAAATCTTTCCACATCCTGACAAACAAATTTGAAAATCTCCTTGATTTTAAAAGCAAACAGCTCTCCCTCATAGTGGTGCATGTATTTCATAACTGTCTCCCTGAATGCTGTTTGAAAGTTGAAACCACCCTGAATTAGACATGGCAATGTTGGCAGTTCTGTGAAAGATACTTATAGCTGAAATTCAAAAGTTGTAAGATCATTGTCCTATGAATGAAAATACAATTTAAAGGTATGGTGACAAGAAAACTGCCTCAAAATTGGGTTTTACTGTATCTAAGGTAGATTTTCATGAAGATTACTAATACAAACATATTTTCCTCTTGGGAAAACCCGGTAAAATAAAAAAATCAACTTGTAAATTCTCTTTCGGAACCCCCGTAAAAAAACTGAGTCCCGGGCGAACAAAAAATGACGTCATCTTTGTGACGTCACCGGCAGGCAATCGCAGTTTAGCTCGGTCATAGACGTACACGCTGAGTACAATACTCACGTTGACACAGAGATATTATTTCCATTTGTTTCAATATTTGCAAACATTTGTTCAGGATTATATCATGGGACGATATACACTCAGATGTGTAGCTGCATCCTGCTACAATTCATTTCTTAGCAATTCTTAAGCATTTTCAGTAAAACCTCAATTTACAAGCAAAAACGAGTTTGTTTTACAAGCAAGTCATAGGCTCTGCATGTAAACAATGCACATTCCTCCGCGTTGCGGTCTGCAAGTGATGTCATGAATCGGGTGACACGTGCGCACATTTCCGCTCTGCTATAAATGACTTTTTTTAGGAGCATGGAACGCCGATGCGTAATAAAGCAAAAAAGTTGCATGAAATTTACCTTTTTTTTCCAACTTAAGGATTTCTTTGAAAAAAAGAGTGTGGTATATCAATAAAGGCACATATTTAAAGCTATAAACCTGAATCAAAGCCGGGATTGCACCCCTCCTTTAAGAGCTAGTCCGATAAGTTTAGGTCTTACAAATATCTTTCAATGTATTTTTAGAGCTTGAAATGATAAATTGTAAAATGACACTTTGATGAGCTTAGCATAGATCTGCAAACCATTTATTGTATTTTGTGTTTGATCTGCATACATTATGCAGCAAATGTAGTCAAAGTGTAATGCAATAATGTAACACCCTTGAAATAGACTAAACGCTACAACTAGGCACTGACTAGCGTTATTTATCATTTCTCTAACTGATTCATTTTCTCATTTCTTTCTTTCCTTTTTGGCATTTGGTCACCTGTTCATCAGGGCTGTGCGTAAGTATATTTTGTTTGTTTCTACAAATGTTATAAATAAAACAATATAATTGAACTACATAGATTCATTGCTTTAACTTTTTCATGATCGTACATGATAATACAAAACAATTCTTTATTTTGTGCTTAGCATTAAAATTACAAATGTTTTACTTAAAGGGGTAGTTTAGTTTTGGTAGAGAGGGCGCTGCACAGCACAATTTTTTTGTGAGGTAATGAAAAACTGAGTGTCGAATTTGAGAGAACATGCAATTTTAATGACAGAATAAACTTTATTTGGTCAAAATCGACCCAGAAGTGGCTGAAATATCAATAAATATATCTGATCTTATAATTATTTGGGGCCCAAATAATTAGATGATTTTTTCAAATTTAAAAAAAAATGCTTGCACTTTTTCAAAAATTTTCAAAAGCGTTTTTTTAATAGTTGATGATCTCTCTATTTAATCATTATTTCAATAAAACATCACATGCATAATTTTGTATGAAAAATGGTTGAAACCAATGCCTTTTTAGAAAGCGCCCTCTTGTGTTTGAACGGCTCTTTTTGAATGATAACAGGCTTTTTACTTAGTCGTTTGTAATTTTGTATACCTTTCCAGCATGGTAGAGTTATAACTATTAGTTTATAATGTTACTGTCCAGGTTTGGTTATTAAAGTTCAGCCTTACCAAAACTGTACTACCCCTTTAAGTGTTGTATTTTATCTTTGCAGTTCTATGTTATTTTTTTTAATGCTTTTCATATCCAGATTTTAATTTGTATTTGTCCAATATATTTTGTATTATAAGCTTTTATGAGGCTTTAATTCCTTATTGCATAATTCTGTTTAATTAGATTCCACCTGGTTATTTACTTTGTATCCTATTTTTATTTACTTTGTGTTATGTTTTTTTTCTCCATCATATAGCTTTGTGGAGTTTAAGCTGATAGATGATGCTAAGAAATCACTCACGGAGATGGATCGATTTGAAATTCACAACCGGAAACTGGTCATGAAACCGGTATGTTAATCCCTATGCCTTGTGTTACGTAGTGAGTGATATCATCATCAAATTGGCTAAATGCATTTTAAGGTTTCATGACTTAATGCTTTTAAGTCATACCCGCTTCTAAAAATGTTTTAAAAACTCAGATCTTCATCTATTATATATTTAATGATTGAAAATTTAAGTATATTTTCCATTTACTTTTTATAATTGATAATTATCCCAACTTGATTTTTGAAATTTGCTGAATAGATGTTGCATACTGTACAAGTCATGCTAATACTTCAACTAGTAACTTGGTAATGATGATGAATGTTTGTTGTTAAGGTTGCACAGGACATAGAAGGCCATCGCAGTGACAAGTACTTTTATCAGAAGAAGTACTGGTACAAAAATGCACTGCGCTGGTGGAGTTAACATTAATAGAAGAAGAACAATATAATGATTAATGATGATAAAGGTGTTGTTCATTGATATTGCACAGGATGTTCAGGGCCGCCACAGTAAGAAGTACTTTAGTCAGCTGGTAATGAAAATAAAACAAAAATTACTGTTGCACAGGATATGTCCATCAGGTACAGTTCAAAACTTCAAACACACACAAATGATGGTAACCAAATTGATAATGATAAAAGTAAGGTTTGTTGTTCGTCTTTGTTGCTCAGGACGTGGAGGGCCACCAGGGTGAGAATTACAGTTTACTTTTGTCAGCTGGTAATGAAAATAATACAAAATAATGGTGTTTTTGTTGTAAGGATGTTGAGGGCCGTCACAGTGAGAAGTATTTCCGTCAACGAGAAGCAGATGAGAAGGCCAAGACGGTGCTAACCCCACAGCTGCTCACCCAACTCAACCTGGACCCTGCAAACCTCTGCGACACAGTCTTTGTTGCCAACCTATCCTACGAGGTTTGTTGGTTCAGTTGTTTCTTTGTTTAGATACAGCAATAAACCAATTAGTATTAGCTTATAAAAAGCATTTTAACAGTAAGTCTGTAATACAATTCAATCACAAATAAATAGCTTCTATTTACAGTACATGCAGACAGAAATATGTATTCATTTAAAATGAAGTGAAGCAGAACTTGGAACAATTCATTGTCAAAGAAGGTAACCTGATCAAAGAATATTTATGTAATGGTGATTTGTGATGATTATGAAGCAAAATTTATAAGCCAGAGTGAATAATTTTATATGACCACTTAGTAAATTAAAACATTTAAACAAAAATGTTATATTTGGTTGCCCATTCGGGCAAGTGAATACAATTTGGTGGCCCAAAGCTAATTTTAGTGGGGCCAGTGGGCCTGTGTTAATTCTAAACATTGCTTTATAATCGTAAATATTTCAATAGTTGATCAAGTAAATCTGTCCATGTGCCTTTAAAGGTGACGTGGAAGAAGCTGAAGGATGTGTTCAAGATGGCCGGCGCCGTGGCACACGCTGAGATCATGGAGGAGCGAGGGAAGAGCCGCGGCATGGGCACCGTGCAGTACGAGACCGTGCTCGCAGCCGTCAACGCCATCTGCATGTTTGACGGACAGATGCTGTACGACCGCCGCATGACGGTGCGCATGGACAAGGAGAAAGTGCGCAACTCTGGTGGAGGGAAGGAGGCACCCTCAAGGCCTCCCCCACTCCCAGGTGTGTAGATATTTATATTCATGGATTATATTACTAAGTAGGGTCCAACAAAAACATAAGGATTTACTGACATAGCAGTAGTGCTGTTGACGAGTCACGTGTACCCGGGTCCCGCCGAAATATGTTGAGTCCCGGGCGCAAAAATCAATACTCAATATCCCGGAAAAAAAGCAAAAGTCCCCTCATTGAATGCAAGAGTTATCAAGTTATTCAAGTGACAAAAATGACAATAAATCATGTTCTAAAATACAGCAAATTCGCATTTTTGTCACTTGAATGAACATGTTTTCCCAGCTGGCGTGACATGCCGATAGCGAAATCAACGTGTAAATTTTGGGTACCCGTGACTCGCCTGAAAATTTTTCGCGAGTCCCGGGAGGTAAATACTCCCGTAATCGACACCTCTACATAGCAGCAGGTTCGACAACAAGGGTCACGTAACCTGCTTTGGTTAGTGCATGCTCATTTCACATTTCGTACATACTGTTGGAAAAACATGGCAGCCTTCAGTATTCAGTCGAAACATATCAAATTGGTCTAAGAAACATTGATTATTTACATTCTTAATGATACCAAAGAGGGAATATAGAACTAGAAGTGACAGTAATAATGCACTTCTGTGTAAATAAAAAGATTGCCTCATTTCTCTTTTGAACTTGCAGTTGGTCTAGGCAGCGTAGGCCCTAGCATCGAAGCATTGAGTGGCGGCGGCGGAGGCGGTGGTGGTGGTGGAGGAGGTGGAGGAGGAGGAATGCAGGACCTTGGTGGTAGCGGTGGCGGCGGCGGTAGCTTTGACGGTCTAGGCCAGGGACCCAGGAACCTGGGGATACTTGGTGGTGGAGGCGGAGGAGGAGGAGGACTAGCAGGGTTGGGAGGCTCAGGAGGAGGTCTGGCCGGCCTTGGAGGACTTGGTAGCCTGGGAGGACTCGGAGGTATCCGTAAGAGTGATTAATAACTTTAAGTTCCATTTAATTGCAACTTTGCAATTAAACACAATTTAGCAATTAAACCCAACTGTCCATTTCAAATGCAGCTTTGCACTAGCCCATGGATCAAACACAAATTTGCGTTTGATATTTATGCAACTTATGCTTGATTTCAAATGCAACTTGCGCTTGAAATCAAATTAAACTTTTATGCAATTGATTTGTGTTTAAACGCAAAGTTGCATTTGATTTATTTGACTCTTAATGCAACATCGCCTAGATGTACTTTTTTCAGAATTGTAATTGGAGCATACCAAATATATAACAAATAAAAGGTATTAAAGGAATGAAACAAACATTTAACAAAGTGGTTTCAACAAAAGATAAATATGCACAATTATGAGAAATGGGTTTAGTTATAACCTTATTAGTTTATGGGGTCATTAAGGGTACATGAGGCAGAGAAGTTATTTTGACTGCTTGCTGTCTTATAGCTCAATTTTTAAATTAATTGTTAATACTAATTATATTATGAAGCACTAACTATCTCCAATTTGATTCTAATTTGAAGGTGGCGGTAACCTTGGCGGTAACCTTGGTGGTAATTTTGGCCAGAGTTTGGGCCAGAACTTGAACCAGGGTTTAGGCCAGAACCTGGGCCAGGGCTTGAGTGGATTTGGTTCCAGCCTTGGAGGTCTGGGCGGCTCAGGACTTGGAGGCTTGGGCGGGTCTGGTCTTGGAGGACTGGGGAGTCTTAGTGGTCTTGGCAACAGCTCATTGGGTGAGTCAGTTTTACTTGTACTATGTACAATAATTGATTTTTAATTACAATAATAATGATTTCAATAATAGAAATTCTTGGGTGGCCTAGTTTTGCAAGTAGAATAGAGACCTTAAATATTTAGTTTCCCAAACCAGAATTGGTTGACTGAAAACACAGAAAAACCTGTAACAACTTCAAATAAACTGGTCTTATAGGTCTACAGAGTTGCTAAATAATATTTGGCTGTATTGTAGTATTATCGTTTAATTTGTATTGGATTTTGTGCTTGTTCTTGGACAGGTCTTGGTAATTCCGACTTACGGCGCAGCAACAACAGCGGGCTTGGTGGGCTAGGTGGCTATGACCTCGGGATGGGCACCCAGAGCCTTTTGAGCAATGAACTTGAGCGCGACCTCCTAGGATCATCAGGCCTCTTCGGCAGGAACGACCGCGACTACATGGACGACCGGGACCGTGATCGCGACAACAACAGAGGCATGCGTGACCGGTATCGCAACAACGATCGCAACAACGACCGTGGTGGGGACCGGGACCGTGGTGGCCGTGATCGGGACAGGGATAGGAATAATGATAACCGTGGTGGAGGTGGAGGTGGCGGTGGCGGTGACAGAGGCAACAACAGGCGCTTTAGTGGGGGTGGAGGAGGAGGTGGCGGCGGAGGAGGAGGAGGAGGAGGAGGAGGAGGAGGTGGAAGAGGAGAGAAGGGAATGCCCAGAGAATCTGGCACACAGGTGTTCGTCAGAAATGTGAGTTATTTTTACTTGGAGTTACACCATTATCTGTTCATAGGGTTTTTATGCCTCCGCCAACGAAGTGGCCGGAGGCATTATGTTTTCGGGTTGTCCGTCCGTCCGTACGTACGTCCGTCCGTACGTACGTCCGTACGTACGTCCGTACGTACGTCCCGTTTTCGTTCTCGCGATATCTCAAGAACCGGTTGACTGATCAATTTCAAACTTGGTATGAGGGTACATATTGTGGTGACAATGATCTGATTAGATTTTAGGGGTCATGAGGTCAAAGGTCAAGGTCACAGGACTCAATATATATGCAAAAATGCCTCGTTCTCGCGATATCTCAAGAACTGGTTGACGGATCAACTTCAAACTTGGCTTGAATGTACATATTGGGGTGACAATGATCTGATTAGATTTTGGTGTTCATGAGTTCAAAGGTCAAGGTCACAGGACTCAATATACTGTATGTGCAAAAATTCCTTGTTCTCGCGATATCTCAAGAACCGGTTAACAGATCAATTTCAAACTTGGTATGAGTGTACATATTGGGGTGGCAATGATCTGGTTAGATTTTGGGTTCATGAGGTCAAAGGTCAAGGTCACAGGACTCAATATATGTGCAAAAATGCCTCGTTCTCGTGATATCTCAAGAACCGGTTGACGGATCAATTTCAAACTTGGTATGAGTGTACACATCGGGGTAGCAATGATCAGATTATATTTTGGGGGTCATGAGGTCAAAGGTCAAGGTCACAGGACTCAATATATGCAAAATGGCTTGTAATGGCAACATTTCAATCACTGAATGTCAGATTTCAATCAAACTTGGTACCTGAATGTTTCTTAGGGAGCCAATGTAGCCATCAAAGTTTGGGGTCATATGGTCAAGGTCACAGGACTCCAAATATATGAAAAATAAAAAAAAATTAATTCAGTGCACATTAATTTGGGCTTGATATTGAAATCGCGTGATAGCGGAGGCATAATTTTCGACTGCGCGCAGTCGAAGATCCATCTAGTTATTATTGTTGCATGGTTTGCAAGTCTTCCTTGGGAAAGAAGTGTTTGTGAACTTGAAACATTTCTCTATTCCTTGAGATTTATCACGAAAGTGTTTTGAATTATTGTATGTATATAAAAATAATCTTAACTATATTGAACTAGAGTATGTGATAACTAATCATTGATTTAATTTTTCTCCATCCAGCTCCCGTTTTCCATCACGTGGCAGAAACTGAAGGACATCTTCAAGGATGTCGGTAAGTGCCTGATACCTCACCTTTTAAAAAATCATTTCAAAATTTCCATGGCAAACAGATTTGCTTTGACTATATAAATAAAATAAAAAATTAAAATAAGGAAAATCAAAAGAACATGTGGTTCGGAGGGGCATTATTTGTATTTATCATACTAAATCATGGATATCAATTATTACCAGGCCATGATATTTGAATGCTTCTAGATGATTAATGTCTTTATTGTACTACTGAATCCAATGTCTTGCCATAACAGGGAATGTGACGTTTGCCTCTGTGAAGACTGATGAGAAGGGGCGGTCCCGGGGCTATGGAACAGTCCGCTACGAATCCAGCAGTGATGCACAAATGGCTATCGGTATCCTTTACTCAATACAAACTGTTAGTTTTAATGAGAATATGTGGATTTTTTCTTGCATTTTGACTGTGATAATGCAACTTTTAATATTGTTTATTTTGTCAACCTATTATATATATTTGTTTTACATTGTTTTATATGATTATTTCCTTGACCAAGCCATCCCTCCTTCAGATCTGATGAGTGGCTCCAGCCTGGAAGGAAGACAGATTGAGGTCACCCTGGACTGCTACTGAGCTCACTCACAGGGTCATCCACGCCAGGGTCTGTAAAACAGACCTAACCCTCATCTATTCTCTCACCATATCTATTTATCCACTCTATTCTGTCTTTTCTCTCAAGAAACGACCCTAATTCACATCTATTCATCTGCTCCATTCTATCTTTTTCCTCACCAAACAGAACCCCACACCTTTTTATCTGCCCCATTCTATCCTTCTCTCACCAGACAGACCCCCACATCTATTTATCCTTTATATTCTATCTTGTCTCTATCTCCTGTACTTCATGTACCTCTCACCCTTTTGTCTTAATTGGTTTTTATATGCTGTCCCACCTTTTTTCTCCTCTTCTTCAATTCATTTATCTCTTTCTATTTCACCCTCTTTCCTCTGTAATTTTCTTTGGTCTCTGTTTGTGTGTTCCAACCCTCTTCCTACGCTCTCTTTCTTGTTGATTTCTGTTTCATTGTCAGATGCACTTTGTGTCTAAACTCTTCAATCTTTTTATATATCCCTCTCACATCTCTGTCCGTCCCTTACCCTAGATTTTCCTCCTATCATATTCCTATATTTTTCTCTATTAACGTTTTCTTGTGTTCTTATTGAGATCCTTTATTTATGTATGTAAATAGCTCTTTTTCAGCTCATCATGTTGCTACATACAGTAAGACTTCCTCTTCATGTTTTGTTATTTCTAGTGGAACCTTTTCTGCTGCTGGACTCCATTTTGTCTCAATTCATGCCTCGCAACATGGACAATGTTCTACATTTGTCGCAAATTTAAACTGGATTGTTATTTTTTACTATTTTGCTTTTCTCTCCGTTGTGTATCATTCAAAAGAGTCGTCATATTCTGTGGTTTTTACTTCATAATTGGCATTCCATGTTTGTTACATTATTATGGCAGATTTCACGAGGGTTGATTTTTTTTAATTGCTACTCCATCAAAGGCTAAAACTAGAACTGCAGTCTTCAGTGGTTTTTTAACTTGGAAAAAAAGATGTAAATGACATAATAACGTAAGCATCAGTGTGCCAGTCATTAAATTTGGACTCGGTAAACGTATTGGCTTCTCATAATCCTTGGGAAGAATGCAGCAAAAAGTCTTCTCCATCAAAACATATGCTTCACAGTTCTTATTCACAAGTAATTTGCTTATTTGGACTCTCATCGAATTCTGTGGGAGATTTTCACTGTTCATGTATATAAATCTTGGAAGGATTCCACTCCATATTATTGCTGTATTTTCTTATATTAAGCCGCTTTGTAGTGGATAATGCAGGAGCTTTTTAACATCTTTCCAGGCAATTATGCAGAGCTATTCATATTCTTCTTTAATGAATCATGATTTGTTTGAAATGTCAATCATACTTGCACTGTAATGAGTGTTTCTCATATAACTTGTGGAATAACGTAATTATTCAACGTCTTGAAAATCTCTGCACGTCTTGTGTCAAAAGCTTTGCTCTCATATTGTTGCATAAATATCTTGATGTAGATGTCTTGATCTCTATGAATGCTGATGCGGTTTAAAGCAGAAGTAGTTTTTGTTGGAGAAATCTTATCACCTACATGTATATATATCTAGCAGAAACTGTATCTTCTGTAACGAGTATGTACTCAGATGTGAATTGAAAAAAACTGTAGTACTTTTTAATTTATCTAGCCATAGTGGAGTATTATGTCTGGCTGATGTATGCATCACAATTCGGGCTAATTCTTAAACACGACCATCCAATGAGTGTTATTGTCTTTATTTTGTCTTTGATTTTTAAACGGAAACACCCTGAGAAGGTGCCAGATAATGAGTTTGGTTCATTGTAAAATGTTCATTGATTCGTTGACAATTTCAATTTGTACAGTTTTAGATTTGTTTTAGCTTGTGTGTGTTATACTTATGTGAAAAAAGACTCCTTGTATGTAGGGAATCAAGCTTATTTGTAAGAATATTGCCATTTTGATATGAAAATATATTGAATCCATTATGTGATTGTCTTGAATGTTTCTATACGTGGCATCACAATCCGAGGGATCCAGCGGGCTATATCCTCGGCACTTTGTGTTGGAGGTGTTTCTTATGTGGACGCATCTGTCAACCATTTTTGTGGCTACCAACTTTAGTTTGTATAATGTCTTGAAAAATGAACTCTGTATCTTTGGTATAACTCTACCCCATTGCAACTTGTGACTTCTAAAATTGTGTTTGTTGCTGATGATGTAATCCTGTGGATTTTTTTAGTAAAATAAATTTGAATCGTTATGTAATGTTAATGGAAAGATTCTCAGTTTGATTTGCTGCAGTTTTTTGTTGATTATATGGTCTTATTTCAGGCACCAGTTGTGTGGTTGTGGATGTGTAATTATCAAGAGTGAATAGAAATGGTGTTGGAGAAAAAAAAATCTTACGTCTCGCCAGCTCTGCAATTGTTCTTCTTTTTACAAACAATTTTGGAGAGAGTATGGAATACTGTCGCTGCGATGTTGCAGAAAGTTCCAGAGTTCTTCCTGCGATCAACTTTTTACACAAGGGTACGGTATGAAGTCTGATTGAGCGCAAGGAAGATCTCAAACATTTCTAAAATGGAGCCGCCATTTAACCAATCTCTGCAAGCATTTGAAGTTGACAATTTCTAGGGATTACTCTAAAATTATTCTATACAAATCATTCCTGGAGGAAATGAAATACTGCAATCAATTCACATCAATCTTGATAAAAAAATATATTTCAAAACTTCACATGCAGCGAAGGTTTGTGTCAGCATCTGTTGCAGTTCCTGATATAATCTTTTGGAGATGACTCTGCACTTGCTCCCGGATTCTGATGAAACCTAGGACATGGATATCCCTGGCAGAAAATGAAGACCTGCTTTCTTGAAAGGAACAAAAACAAATCAAAGGCAAAAGACTAAAAACATCTTCCTTTCCTATTTTATTGATTGATGAAGACTTTTTGCGTTGGAATCTTGACTGGATCACCGAAATCGTTCTAAGCGAGGAAGCAGAGCAAATTATTCTTCCATAATCAACTCTCTGGAGACTTTCACGTCTCTGAATAGTCCAGCTTCAGTCGATGAAAGTAATTTCTTCACCGGGAGATCATATTTAATCCAGCTTAAGATGTGATGTAGATCCGGCCATATTCTAGCCAGCCATGGTCTTGTCAACGGATCAGAAAAATCCTTGAAAAAAGAAAAGAAAACGGATGGCCTTCAGTTCTTGATCTGAAAGGAAGGCAAATTCTGTTTCTTTGGTTGTTGGTACATTAGTTGTCATCATTACCCAGATGATTCGACTGGACATAATGAAGACTAAAGAAATTACACTGGTTCAACTGTATAATGCTTCCCGGTTATTTCCAGGTGAAAATGCACTCTATTGGCTCGTGGGTATTGTATAATCACAAACATAAAACTTGTTTGTAAAACGCTTAGCATATGTTATATACACTAGCTCTCCAGATTCAGTTCCTTAACCTTTTAGAAAGTACAATTGATTAACCAGCACTTAGCAGCCTTCATGAACTTCACATCGTGGGTACCGATGTATATTTTTTGAGAAAAGTCACTGCCTCAATTTATCCTTCATTAATAAACTTCAAGCAAACGACGGTCTCAAAGTTTGTCAAGCAGGTATATTTCAGAATATTTATTTGATTTATTTTATTACTTGAAGTTTCATGATGGATGAGCACTCTAACGTTTGAAACAATTTATGTTGCATCTTGTCTCTTCAGTATTGTTCCTCTTTACTATTTAATTTGGGATTGCTTTTTATTGGTTTTGCCTCCAACTCCAAAAGAATGATTTAGTGCTGCCATTATTGTCGGGTATTTGTATCTCTTGATGGAAAATTTGCGGCTCACCCTCAGTTTCTTGTTGTTAATACATCCGTCTTGGCTAAAGCCTTACTACAAGAGATGTTGAGGCATATTACTAGAAATGTCCATGGAAAAAAATCATTTTATCCTTGTTTTTATTATTACGGGGTTTTTAGTTTTAAATATTATTAAAGATTGCATTAAATTTGTATCTGGACTAATGGTATTAATTTTTAGTGTCTTACTCTTAGCAGGCCTCAAATGATTAAGAACTCTTGTGAGGTTTGTTTTCTCTAAAATTCAATAATACATGTATTGCAATATCAGTGAAAATTACTGCAGGCGATTGAAGGTAAATTCCTTGATATTCAGTGTTGATTCTCATTGGCACTGCAGTATCCAGCATCAATGTGCCCTGGACGTTTAGTTAGTGTAACATTCTAACGGCAAATTGTTTACGACATTTAGTTGTTGAGATAGTTGAAATTCCCATGCTCCAAAAAGCCACGGTTGTTCAGAGGTGGTGATCTGAAATACAGATGGAACAATATCTGGCGGTTTCAAATATTTCAAATTACAAAAAGAGTTCATGTGGAAGTTGATAATCCGATGCATATTACTCAAATGTCTTGGATTAGCATGCCTCATTTATTTTGTATATGTTACACAGTCAGGTCGGGTCTAATAAAATACTTTTGAGTGCTTATGCCTAGATGACCATCCATCAGGAGATATCAAATCTTTTTGTCTTTTTGGTCGATATGGTTATGTATGACGGTGGCAGGTGGAGAAAACATGAGTGGTTCTTGTTCTAAGGTACTTGGTAACATTGTTGGAGGAAATATTGCAAAACTGTTTGTTTCGGGGTCGAAGTAAGAAGTTGTACAAGTTTGTATTTATGTCAAATGGCCCTGTATTACAGTGTATAGAAGTCTTGGTGAAAAAATTATCAAGCTATAATATCTAAGAATTTGATTTAAAGCATTACCTGTAATGCTACACATTTGTTCAATTTTGCTCATATAATATCCAAAGCTAATTCTTTTGCTATGATATTTTCAACAGATTTGTTTGCAAGCATAGACAATTCAGACAAACCATGGTATGATTTGCCTGTCCAATTTACATTTTGCACATGACAACAATGTTACCAGTGCCTTAACAATTTTTGAGAATCCATAGTCTTTGAAACATTTGCAGCAACTAGTATTGTTTCACATCTAAATGGTTTGAAATTTTCCCTTTCACAAAGTCAAAGAACAGTTCCAGCCACTACATCTCAAAGATTGAAGAGGGCCTTTAAATTCCAGAGCTACATTAATCCGAGTTCCAGCTTATCTCTGGTAAACCGCATTAGTTGTGAACGTATCGGTCACAATTCTCTGGGTTAAGTCTACCTTCAGTAGCAACATGTCAATGCTAAGTTAATGTTAATGCCATCTAGAGTTCATAGGTTAGCCCCACTCCAGTGAACTTTCCTCTTTGCAGAGGGCGCAGATTCAAACTTTGCATCAGTCAGCCTTTTCTCTCTCGATATGTGATGAAGCTGCCGTCCATCAATCCGTGGTTGGCAAATATCTTCAAACGCGGGTTGCAAGTTCGCGTCTCGCTTCAGGAAACTGTTTTGTCACCATGCTGTGGAACTGCAATAGTGTCATCTAATCGTTGAGGGCTTCCAGAGGTCGCAATTTCATAGCGTGCTTAAGTCGTCTACTCTCATTCTAGCTGTAGTTAAAGTGGCCATCTGACTATTCTTTTTAATTAGCGAATATGTTGTAGCTTAGAAAATGGAAAACTCGAGTCAACTTATCTTTCTTTACCATGGGATTGAACTGCGCCAGATCCATACTTGGTTATTTGTGTTCTGCGGTTAGAAACCTGCTACCCAGCTACCCAGCAAACTTTTCTCTCCATATAACCAAACTGCTGTTCTACAATTTGGAGGTTCAGAGTTCAAATTTTGTGTGCTACAGCTACCGATTCTAGACGTTTCAGTTGCATCTATCGGTCACCCAAGGTTCGTCAAAAGCTTTTGAGATGGGGAAACAAATTTGTGTTCCAGCCGAATTTCATGATTTGATCGTCACGAAGCTGCAGTCCAGATGCTCCAGTCCAGCTTTAGATTTCTTTATGCTTCTGTGAAACTGAAGACCCTCTGTACCCTAAATATGAGTGGATTGCAAAGCTGACTTTCCTGCTACAGCCAACTTGGATCTCTTAGATAAGTAAACAGCTTTCCTTCAGTGTTAGTGAATGCAGTCCAGAAGTCGAAGTTAAGTCGCAGTCGACGTTCTTCATGTGATCAAGCTGTAGTTCAACAGACGTCCGTCCCGGTGGTTTGTAGTACAGCAGTCCTTCAGTTTCCAGTGGTTAGTGAAGTCCAGAAGCGGCAAGTTTCCGTCAACAATCTTCATCACGCAATCCAGCTGTAGTCCATCAGATGTCCATCCCGGGTGGATTGTAGATCGCTTCATTGGCGGTGGTACATGTTTTTGGCTCTAGCAAACAAACGGGTTTTGAGGCTCAATCAAATACCAAAATACATTCCAGAGTGGAGCTAGGATCTAACCCGGTACTTGTCAAATGAAAAAAAAGGATATTTCATATCCAGTGAAACAAAGAAATACACATGGTTCATTGTTATTTAGCCTCCAAAAAACAAAAATTAGCCCTCAATTGCATGAAAATGCATGAAAAGGCCAGAATCTTTTGAGTTATAATATAAAACTAATTTTAGAGTTCTGATTTAATGCAAGCAGGCTTTAAAAAAAACCTCCCCAAATTAAATTATTTTTCCTGATCACATCTATGTCAACTATGTTGTCTATGTACATTTGTGAACCGAGACAGGATAACATCATGTTTAAAGCTGGGGCACATGCATGATCTGGAGAAGCAGCATCTCTGAATTCAGGCTGTGGATGTGCGAAATAAAGTTGTGCTTGCGCACCAGCTACCAAATACGACATCATGACTACGTCTTGGTTCACATAATCGATGTACGATCAGAAAGTCCCCCAGCTTTGGCCTTGCATTTCCAGCTTATTGTCCTGGTGTTATGCAGATGGTTAGAAAGAGGGTCCACTCTTGAGATGTAATTTGGATTGTACTCTGGAAGGGAATTGAGTCAAACTGTTGCAAATGATGTCCAACATATCAACTTGTGTAGAAGCTATGAGTGGCTCTGTGGATGAAAAAAGCTTTTTCAGTCCCGAGGGAGCATCCTGCTCCGCAGCATCCTGGAGATTTGTTTTCTCTGCCGGCCATTCATGCGGTAATCTGCGATTCTCTGAACCCATTCAGGACTGGTTGGTTGTGTTTGACAGGCACCACATTCTCAATAGACCCCAGTGAGTGCTTTGGGGACCAGTCCCTGAATGGGTTAGGGAAGCTTTTTGTGACTCTGATCTCCCAAGAGCAGTGTTTTGTGCATGGTCATATTTTGTAAAGTTTCTCCCTCTCTCTGATCTCACATGTAAAACAGGGTTAATGTAACCCCACACCCCCCAATCCATTTTCAGTGGAGATTTAAAGCGAATTCTTGAGACAAAAAGTTGGTACGTTGTCATTGCAAAAACAATAAGATACAATTTGAGTTTGCGGCTAGATAAATTATTTTGTTATGACGTCTTTGAGATTTTGAAGGAAAAAAACATATATTGCTTTAGAGCAAATCCTGGTAATTTAATTAACCCAAACCAAGCAAAAATGATAAATACTGTAATGAACAAAAAGTTTCTAAATTTTTCTCTTTGCCAATCAGAAATTTGTTTAAATGGTCAAGAATATTAAGTATATATTAAACTTGACAAAGGAACAGATCATTTATAACCCTTCCAGTCCTTTTCAAACAAAACACTGCCCTTGGGTGATGGTCATTTTCCGTTGATGTCTCAACATGTAGACCAGCCAACTGTCCAGCAGACTGTAAGTATGTGGTAAGTATAGAATAAGATCAATAAATCTCTCTTTCTGGTGTCTTTTTCAATGTACCAGTGATACCAGTGTTTAAAGTAAACCACACTTTCATTGTATAGAGGCAAAAATGTAAATAATCACTCACTGTCCGTCCCCCAAAAAGGCAAATACTTTTGTTTAAAGATGGAATTTTCAAAATACCTGTGTATCCTGCTATCATTTTAAAAAAATACTCCAGAAAGATATAAGAAGTATTCATATACAAGATCTGCCCAGTCGACTGAATGTCTGCACATTAACCAGACGTAATTATAAGAAAAATATTCATTGATTTGGCTGAGAAACTGCGGGAGGGAAGTCACCCACCAAACCCATGTTTGTTTATACACGTAGCAGATAGTTCTGTGGAACCTCATTATAACAAGGAGCTTTTATTTAGACCAAGAAAATTATCTTGTTATAAATACCAGGTATCCTGACACAGTGGAACCTCTTAAAGGGATCTAGTAACTTTGTTGACATGTGCAAAAAGCGATGAGTGGTTGATAAAATGTGTATTGTTGTTATCTGACATGTCCACTGGGTGTTGTGTGAAAATTTCAAGTTAAATGGACTTTATATGGCCGAGTAATGAGCAAAAATGTAAAGTGACATTCACTAACTCATTGCACTGATGCACTCACTTAGTACACGGTTCTGACGATCCGTTGGATAATTTGACATCTGAACACTTCAATCGTAGATATCTTTTTAACGAAAGGGAAATTTGAAAAACTGAAACCTGTCCCATGCTTTTTTTGTTAATAAGAATACAACAAGGTATGAGGGAACCGCTAGAATTTCAATTGGATTTTGAAGATTTGGACAATGTTACTAAGTCCCTTTAATGACAAAGTTCTGTGGACTTATAAATTAATGAAAATTACCTTGTTATAATATGAAAACTCTTATAACAAGCACCTTGGGTCCATTGAATTTAGTTTGTGGTATCAGGGCTTAAAAATAATATAATACATTGAACCTGTACCTGTAAAATAGCCCTGCTAAGCCGGTATCATGTATCTTGTTATAACAGAGCTCGTTATAAAGAGGTTCCACTGTATATCGAGTATATTGTCATATCAAGGTGAATTTAACAAAAGAGCTCATAACGGTGAAATTGGTTTTGATATATCAGAGCTCTTTATGACAAGGTTTAACAGTGTCCAATCAAATTTGAAATGTTTAACATATAACAATAATGGCAATAATAACAATTCAACAGAACTGCCAATTCACTTGCCAAATTTAGGGAGATTTCTAACGGCAATCGGGGATAAAGATATGCAAATACATGCACCACAATACAATAGGAACAATCTTTTTTTAATTGGGGAGATTGAATTTTTTTTGGTCAGAATGGGAATAGATCTTTTATCAGGAAGCCTCATACGGAATCGGGGAGACCTTGAAGCTCTGTAAAATAGCATGTTAACGGGCATGAAGTAATATTCATAAACCTGTTTGGTGCAACTATGAAGGTAAAATCAAGCCCGATTTTTGTCCTAGAATACACATACTGGCAGAGAATCCAATATATTTTATTAAATACATGTATTCAAGGGGTCCAAGGACTTTCCTGAATAACATTGAAAGGGGAAGAGGGGAGGGGGGGGGGGGGGGGAAGGGGGTCAAACCTAATTATATCATAATGCATGTGTACCAAATGTTTCACATTTCTTGAATACTTTTTTACAACGTTTAATTAAATTGTATGTGTGTGAATTAATTTAATAAAAATTCATAAATAAACTTGCCAATTGCAAAAATGGAATTGTAGAATTTTGTCTTGATTGATACTATGCAGTTTTCATGGTCATGCACTCAAATTTATACACACACACACACACACACTAACAAACATGAACACATTAAATTAATTTGTATATATACAAGCCAACTTCAAAATAAATGTACATGAACTTTATTTGTTTCCTTGAACATGTGAAAATATGAAGAATGCAAATATTGTACATTTGTTTCACTGTGTGGGAATAGATCTTCCAGTTTGCATGCAACAATTCAATTGAAATGTGTCTGTGTCTGTCTGTAAGTGTTTGATAACAAAATAAATGGGGCCCATATTCATAAAAACCTCTCAAGCTTAGTTCCATTCTTGATATACAGTGTACATGTATCTTTAGATGATTATAGCTATAATATATGCAACAAAAGATTATTTGACTTGCCAACTAGTAGGGTTATCTTAGTTGGTAATAAATAAATGCCTACCCAGATAACCTTTGTGACTACATGTATGAAAACTTGATTGCTCATAAGCCCTAGCATCTTGAAATGGAACTAAACTAGTTTGGTGTTTTGAATACAGGCCCATGCATGTTTCTGACTCTGGAATGTTGAGATTACATCTATTGCTATAATAGGTACAGGCCATAGAGAAAATTTGAACCCTTTGGTTGCCCAAATCGATTCATGACAACAGACCTGCAGACACTTCTGTTGAGTGTTGTGCATGTATCAAAGCCTTTAAAAAAAAGAACATATTGCAATATGTAATAAGCATGTAACTTGCATGTACTTGGTAGTTTATAAAGTAAAATAGCTCTATACAGAACTGTTGCCATGTTTCAGCCAGGAAGAAGTGTTCCACTTACATTCATAGGAAAATGCCAAAGCAAATTTAACTTATTCCATGCATCATTTACTCCTATACACACATTTACTTGTATACTATATCTATATACAAAATAATACATCTTTATATTTACACAAGTACATTGTATATTAAAATAATATTGTACCACTTTTTGAAAGGAATTGTCAAAGGAATCACATTCAAAGATTATTTTAGATTGAAGCATCTCAAACTTGTACCATCAGTTGAGAGTGAAAAGGCTGTTATGTCGATTTATTGATAAATGATTACCTTTTGGGGAATATTGATAAAAAATAACATAGCTAAACATTTTTTTTTTTTTGAACCCTATTAAGGCCGGGCTATTTGAGGTCTTCAGCAGGCGGGGGGGGGGCCATTATGGCCCCCCCCAAGATCTCGGCCGCAGAGCGGCCGATCGCCGTAAAAATTTGCACGCGTGATAAGTGAAGTGTATAGAATACAATGGTAATTTTTAAAAATTTTGAAAAATTCATTAATTTGCATATTTATGGTAATTTATGCAAATAAGTCATGAAATTCATATTTTTACCCATAAATCATATATTCTTCATAATTAAACTCTGGTTTTCACTACATATATTCTTTAGAGCATTTGGAATGATACTACAACAAAAAGAATTGGAAGAGCCCGGTTCTTCCTTTTGTTTTCTATTGTTTTATTAATTTCTTATGTATTTCTTTGTTTTTTTAACTTATGTATTTTATTGTTTTTGTTTATTTTATTTCTAACTATAATTTAACTGTTTTGAACCCCAAAACCAACATATAAAATGTAAACAACACCAAATATCTAATAATACACCTCATTTTATGAAAATTGATATTTCCATATGTTTTGTACACAAATCACGAAATTTAGCGATTTTCGGGCTGACATGCATAGACAAAAGGTCACGTGACTTTGTAACGGAGGGTCCGATTTTCGAAATTTTTGTTTTAAAACGTGCGCAAGACCCGAAAGAAAAAAGTCACCAAGCAGCGGCGCGTCATCTTGCAGCGTTTTGGAGCAATAAAAAAAATTCCGGAGGGGGGGGCCATTATGGCCCCCCCCCCGGCCTTAATAGGGTGAAACATGATATCTCAGAAGAACAAAAGGCCACTCAGCACCCTTTTTCTCAACCGATGATATTTTAAATTTAATTATTTGTTTACACAATTAGACACAAAAAACCAGAATTTTAATAGACATCTTTAGACCAGCTGTACTAAATGCTTTGGTGCAGTAATAGAAAATAAGGCAGTGCATCAAAGAAAATCTACAATCATCAATGTCTACATGTATTAGCATAACGATGCATATTAATAATTGCAAGTTTGAGGTGTACATATATATGTACACGTACCTTTGTATAAGATGAACATTAACTCTCATCTGCAAGACTTGTTCACGTTCTTAAGACGAATAATTCTGCAACTGATCATGCCAAAAACAAATTTAAACATATTACAGTTTTTATTCCATAATGGTTGATATTCATGAATGCCAAAATTGTCATTTAATTACTACAAAAATACATTCAGACCCCGGCCTGCAGGTGCTAAATATTCAAATTCTTGTTGCAGCTTATAACTCTGTTTGTTGTGAAGCAGTAATGATTGGAGATATGCATATATTAAAATTCTTGTTGCAGCTTATAACTCCGTTTTGTTGTGAAGCAGTAATGATTGGAGATATGCATATATTCAAAGAAAGAAATAAATAAACTTAACTGAACTAATAAAGTCAATGTATGGAAGAATTCAGCCTAGACAAAATACTTAATTCATACTTGTACATTAAAATACAAACATAATTTGTGGGCAAAAAATGAAACAAAGAATGGGTGATATTGCAAACTGAAATATTACAATTGAAACTAGCTATTGTGTACACTTACTGTACATGCACATTTCTTTGCTACTTACTAATGACACCAAGCACACGATGTGTTTTCACAAGAATGTGATAGACAAAACAAACGTTGCATGTCTAGGTACAATTAACATACTGGTATATCAAATTCATAAATTAATTTCAATGTGAAATTCCTATAAAATATATTTATTAAAATGTACAAGTCCAAATGTGAAAATATGTTGCAGCAAATGACAAAACAATCCGTCTGTATGAAACATGTTTGCTGCCGTAAATGGAAGATAACAAACAAAGTATAAAATACATAAAAACCACACACAGTTGGAAGATAGAAGTTGTAAAATACTAGTATATTATTAAAGTAGAAGAAAATGTAGATGTAAAAGAAGTGTTAAATTCACAATCACATTATATGAACACTTGTAACAATCAACTTTCACAGTGTGAAATCTGCATTATTACAAAAATGCACAATTAATTGCATTTGATGAATTCTACTTATTGATTCAATACTTTTCCAAAATTATCAATCCTACATAATAATGGTCAACCTTGTGTAAGTTGTAAGGTCAAACTCGCATTAGAAAAATATTGGCTAAGTCAATAGTCTATTCCGGTTCTTTATATATTTTCTTTTGTTTTTCTCGAGGTAAAATAGCATTTGCCAAAATCAAAGGTTTTCTGCAGTCCCAATAATTGTTGACATATTATACAAAGCTTACTTTAATTCATAAGTACATGGTGTGAATTCATATGTTGAATGTTTGAAAAACGGTGCAACTTAATCAACTATTTCATCAAACATTTATTATTACATCAAAATATTAATAGATAGATTTGTATATATTACATCCTCTCTAAATCGACATTAATTTCATCAAATAGGATTAAGTATCAAATAATTTCATTTATGAGATTAAGTATCAAAATTGTGTATGAATACAACAAATTAAGTATACTACACGTACTTGTTACAAAAGTTGAATGAAAGACGGACATCTACACTTTTGTGACCCATGATTTAAAATATATTGAGTGAGAGAGAAGGGCGCTAAGTCGATTTTCTTTGCTAAACTGTGTTACGCATACCATCTTGTAGGTATAGGAGCACTATGCCAAATTTTCAGATAATAATTATGTCTAATTTTTGCAACATTCAACAAATATAAAAGAGAGCTTCGTTGGTTTCTACATGGCTTTTGAACTTTGAACATGATTAACTCCCAAGTACAAAAAGTAACTGTGCCCTTCTTTCTCAACCGACGATATACATGTATGTAGTACTTGTGTGATTTCCCTCCTAACACGGCATACAGACATGCCTGTTATGTGCCTTAGAAATATATTATCATTTTAAATACATTATTATATTATAATTTTTTAATACAATATTTTGGAGCATTAAATACTTGCAAAAATGTCAGCTTAGTAACACTACAGAACTGATTTTTCATACATTCACAAAGACTAAAGACAAATGTGGTGAAAAAAAGGTAAGGATTCTAAAAACAATATTCTCATCTTTATGTCTAAGCTCACTTACCAGTCTACTGTCTATATATTTGAGTGAACAATGTTGCATTTTGATTGAATTGAATTGAATTTATTATTACCATTTTAAGTATTTTAAGATTGTTAGTATGATTCAACAAGATCATACTGTCATGGCACGTAAGGTGAAACAAAATAACACTTCATTAATTTTCATCACTATCTCAATCATTCTAAGGCTAGATATACTTTCCTTGAAAGGCATGAAATAAATAATATATTCTACATCTCACTATGTATGATCAGTGTAACGCAAAGGTAAGGAATTCAGCTGTGAATAATGTGCATTGATAGAAAACAAACAATACAAAAAGTACGATGAGGAAAAAAAACCTATTACATCAGCCTAAAGGGAATTGCGTTCATAGAGAAAGATGCCTTTGCACAGCTGTCTAATAACCCATTAAACAATATTTGTTATAATATCCATTCTCCTTCTCCATACACCAAAGCCTAAATGATTCCCTTTAACACAGAAAAACTAGTCTCTTACAAGGCATTCTGTAATAATTACGATGTTTTCCTAAATGGGTTAGTAGGAAAAAGTCATATTTATCAAAGAATACGCAATTTAGAGGCTGTTATTTCTGACTACCTAGTAATAATGGACAAGTATGAGGCATTTATAAGAGACAAATAAAGAACATGAATTGGCATTCAAAGAGTTTAATAAATTAAAGCTTAATATCTAAAGGCAATATATCACACATACAAATAAAGTAAACACAAAAGACGTGTGCCATATGCACACACACATAAAGCAAACACACACAAACATACACCATAAAATACACACATACACATAAAGCAAACACGCACAAACATACCATTTGCACACACACAGAACCACAGAAAACAAAAGTAATACTTTAAAGGAAACCCTGATAAAAGAAGGAAATGAAATTTCAGTAAAATCTTTAGCCTAAGACTGGAAGTTGTAACTATTCCTACAAATGAAATTTCAGAACACACTTATAAGCTCAAGAATAAAACTTGTTACTTTTCCTAGAAATGAAATTTCAGAACACACTGAATCACACTGACTATGGAAGTTGTAACCCTCGTCAATAAATTATCTCAACCTTCCAATTTTGAGGAAACTAATGTCCCTATATTTAGAAGAAAACTTCATTGATTCGGCTGAATCCTTAGAGCCGGCTGAAATAGATATTAAAATAAGCGGGGACATATATTTCATAGTCTCGTGAAAGTGCTGACATGTCATCCATTCGATCGAGAGAAATCTAGAGAAATAATAAATACAACAACCTAGCTACAGTTTCACAACCTCATAAAGATAGGCACAATGCACATGATGAATCAACTTTTCCTTGACAAGAAGTGAGAATGGGCCAGAAAAAAAAAAAAATCATGGATGTTGTCATATGCCACGTATGTTAAAACTAATACTTCACCTAGAGAAACCAAAACCTACTAAATGCAATTTAAAAACTGAGTGAAAATACCTGTGTACCCTGATGAGCACAATCATTAATGGCCCGGTCAGATATCAACGGATATCGGAAACGTATGCCCAACGAATAGACAATTTGCAAAATTAAATTATCCGGTGATGAAAGTCGGCTCCATTGCTTCATGTACAAAACATGTACAAAACAAGAACAACGTACATCACCGGACAAGGAACGGACAAGAAACATATAGAAAGGAAGGAAAATTTAGCTCTCCGTTTGACATCCGTTTGCGCAATCCGTTGATGTGTGACCGGGCTATAAGAGTTGATATTAGTTTATAAAGTGGAACACATTTGCAGATGCACACCTGTCAATAATAACAAAGTGATTCTACAAAACCCTGATGTAATAATTTCATGTTATACAATCAGGCATCACAAAGTATGATGCTTTTTTTTGTTTAATGTTGCTCTCTTGTAGCTGTCCTTCCTTCATATTACTGTTATGTGTCTAAAGAAAGTATGTCACTAACATAGGTTGCTGAGTGAAAATCAATATTTTGACACGAGTAATGAAGAAAGTGTTGTCGTAACATCGTTGAGTTAATAATGAGGTGCTTTTCATAAAGCACACAGGTTATTGCCATGCTTATATGCAACTTGTAGCTTCATATGAGCCGCTTGGAAGGAATGCTCCCCAGGGAGTGGAGATGGTGCACACAATGTGTGCTGGTTTAAAGCGCTTTAATAGAGATGATATTGTATCATATTAGGCGCTACATAAATCAAAACCTATTATTATTATGAGTATTTAGTGACTTTTGCGTTTAACCCCACAAACCCAGCTGGTCACAGAGGCAGGATGCTGCCCAGTGAGATTTTGCCTCTGCATTCCCACCACAAGTTTCCTTTAAATTATAGTGCTTGTGAAGACTCCGCCATGGAAGTAAAGAGATCCATATTGATTGACATCTGTTAAATCCATGATTATATCCATTATCAATCCGTTCAGGACTGATTGATTTCGATACAACATGTTTTGTTCATTAACCAAAGCCACGAGTATTTTTGGGACCAGTCCCGAATGGGTTAAATCGTGCAGCGCTGATGATACCGACTGTCACCACACGATATGATAATGATGATCCACAGCACTTGTATGGTGCCATTTAACTTGTACTTGGACTGTACAATATGCATCATACATGTAGAGTTTCGGCACCTCTGACATGTAAAGGATTAAAGTCACTAGTGTGTGTAATGTCACACATCACAGTCTTGTTGTGGAGAGTGGAAGCTTGCTACTGTCATGTCAGGGCGTTCTGAAAGAAAAAAACAAATTGAAAATTCATTAACCATTAACACAAAATTTCTCTTAGCATACCGATAAAGAACGATACAAGTTGATTTGGGGCTAAACTGAGTTCTGCATGCCATCTTGTTAGTAGGGGAGGAACAGGGGGGTCCCATGCACCCAAAAGATATATTTTTTTAACATACATTTTTGTAAACCTGAATGTGTCTAGTTAAAGAATTTTGATGTTACCAAGACCAAATCGTGTCCCATGGGTGTGTTTGGCGGCCATCTTGGACACCATGTTGGATTTCAATGGAAAAAAGTGTAATACGTACCTAAATGTTGAATAACGGGACATGAAAAGAAAATTGAACATGTATTTAGGGATGATTGGCAACGAGGGATTACTTAAAGATAATATATCGGTAATTAAACTAATTTGATAACGTAATTTGGCGATCATCGTGGTGGCCATCTTGGATTTTGACAAAAAAAGACGATTTTTAAATATATCTTTTGGAATATACCTACTAAAAAGACCAATAAACATGAATGTTCATGAAATGCATCGTGGAATATTTTATCAATATATTCGTGTTCATAATTCAATCATATGAATTCAAACAGGGGGTCTTGGCCGCCATTTTGTGCCACTCTTGGCCACCATGTTGGATTTCATTGAAATACATATAAATTGCTTATGTCTGAAGTAGGGTCATATAGAGACATATTAACATATTTTATATGTGTGAAATGGTAAGGAGGGATTAGTTACAAGTATAATTCTAATGATTCAACTAATTTGAATGCATAATTTGGCAGCCATCTTGGATTTTCGTGAATTATTTTTTTCTTTTCATATATCTTGAAAGATAAATGAAATAAACAGAAAATAAAAAACAAATAAACATGGTTTTTGATAATTTCGCAACTAGGGATGATTACAAAATATAATTTAACTTATTTGCATGCCTGCCATCTTGGCAGCCATCTTGGATTTTAATGAAAAAATCTATATGTACGGGAAATAAATTATCTTTCTAAATAAGTACCGTAAATTCAAGTCAAACAATCACATTTTCTGTATGATAGTTTATTGATGTATGATCTCAGAATATACAACCCCACATATGGGTTTTGGTAGGCACTTTGGCGGCCATCTTTGACTTAACCGATCTCCAATCATCTGCTTTAGCAGAGCATTGGCAGAATTTTGCCTTGCCTTGAAATACATCGGACATGTGAATTGGTTGAAGGTGGGATGAGTGAAGTCAGATCCCTCTGGAAATTTGGAACCGACCATATAAATGTATACTGGGCCAAGAGCCCAGAGTGTATCCACATTCATTTAAAGCTTTACCTTCAGCGAAAGTGCCATACTTCTCTTGTACGAATGAGGTGTCCAATAACGGCTGGTGGCATCACAGGTGGGTTTCACCACCTGTAGCATGCTCCCACATGTGCTGTTTACTCATTTTGATTCATGCAATGTTCTGTTGCTATTTGTAATTTATCATTATTTTATCCTCATTGATAATGACTTCCAGGGAGTCATCTAATCCATGCCAGGATTCAAAACGTACATGTACGTATAACCCCTGTATCACAAATGCATACGCACTGACCCGCACCAAGCCAACAAGGTGTGCAAGAGCCTGGGATAATTGTGTAGATGACACTCCTAAGCCACCTCAGCAAGAGAAGAAAAATTGAATCCACAAGGTCGCTGATGTAATACCTTATCAACACGTAAGGTGAGGACCTGTTCGCATCTGTTTGAATGTCAATGATTGCACATTACTGATCAGTGACCATGATGCAGAAACACCTCTCATGGGGCCGTACCGGACTGGCAGTGACTCCATCACCACCTGCCACACCAATGGCCTTAACCATGTTAACAATCCATTGTAAAAAGATATCTAAAAAGCACATGTTATGAAACATCACATGATGTCTAACTCATAGCCCTTCCTATCAATGGAGACGGTCTAAATGACAATGACTCATTGATACTGACGCGAGACTCAAAAGAGGAGCACAGGCTGAAACGTACACAAAAATGACAAAAAGTACACACTCATAACCCTGGAATCAAGTTAGAAGAAGACACTGCGAAGCCATCTGTGAATAAAATCCTGATTCTACATTGGCGGTTATCGTGAGATGAGAGGTAACCTGCAACTGTATATCCGCATCATCAGATCATGCGGAGTTTGTTTCAAGTATCAAGAAGAAGAAGAAGAAGAAGAAGAGGTGTAAGACAGACCGTTCGACGTATCATGCTGGCAGTGGCCAAGACTGCCGCTATTCCACACGGGCCCTCTTTTCAATCAAATGGTTTTTACAATGGCCACAAGGATTCATTAAGATGAAATCAGGTTCAATGAGACCTGAGTTACAGATGTTGAACTAAAAGACCACCATTATTGATTCGGAACATGAAACATACACAAAAACAAGGGAAAATATGCCAGAAATCTAGATCAAATTCCAATCTATCGTGGCCCTAGCAGCACTCTACATCGGAAAACGGAACTTGGGTTGTTACGTTCCATCATGGGTCCGTCCCTGGACCTATCCAATTCACCATTCACACTTAACCTATCATTAAATTATCATTTATAATCATCCCTAGTTGCCAAATTATCAAAAAGCATGTTCATTTGTTTTGTATTTTCCGTTTATTTCATTTAATCCCAAAAGATGTATACAAATATTGTTTTTTTCCACCAAAATTCAAGATGGCAGCCGAATTATGCATTCAAATTAATTGAATTATTAGAATTATACTTTAACTAATCCCTCGTTGCCACTTCACCCACATACAAAGTGTTAATTTGTCTTTGTATGACCCTAATTAAAACATAAGCAATTTACACGTATTTCAATGAAATCCAACATGGTGGCCAGGAGTGGCACAAAATGGCGGCCAATACCTCCTGTTTGAATTTATATCATTGAATTATGAACTAGAACATATTGATCAAATATTCCATGATGCATTTTATGAACAATCATGTATATTAGTCTTTTTATTAGATATATTCCAAGAGATATATTAGAAAATCGTATTTTTTGGTAAAAATTCAAGATGGCCACCACGATCATCGCTAAATTACGTATTCAAATTGATTTAAATATTGTAATTTTATTCAAAAATAATCCCTCGTTGCCAACTTCCTAAATACATGTTCAATGTTCTTGTTATGGCCCGTTATTCAACATTTGAGTTAGTTACACTTTTTTTCCATTGAACTCCAACATGGTGTCAAAGATGGCCGCCAAACACACCCATGGGACACGATTTGGTCTTGGTAACATCAAAATTCTTTAACTAGACACATTCAGGTTTACAAAAATGTATGTTAAAAAAATATATCTTTTGGGTGCATGGGAACCCCCCATTCCGACTAGACTATGTAGGCAGGATCCTTCTCTCTGTGATAATAATAATAAATTCAATTTTTATAGCGCATTATAATGCACAGTACTTTCCCTATGCGCTTTTTACCAAATTTTCAGGTAAAAATTATTTCCAGTTTGGGGAAATATTAATAAAAAAGAGGCACAATTAAAGGGGACCACCAGGCAAATAACACATAATTATATGTTTTGGTCCGTTTTGTGATATCAAATAGATGCCCAACATTTCGCGCAAAGGGTTGTGTAATTCATAAACAAAGCAATTAATTACCACCACTTACGGAACCACTATTATTTCCTGGTTCCGAACGGGCCAAACATTTGCGAGTGCGCCAATGCTATTCACGCATACGTTTGGAGACAATAGAATCCCGGACGATTCGTTCGCTCTGGACAAAGTAGTCTCGTACATGCAGACCCGTGAACGCGTGCTTTAGAATGATGTGTTTTTCAATTATATTTGTTTTCTTCCTGGAAACATATTTTTGTGAACTTGTTGATGAAATGGACTACTAAAGATGTTACCTTTCATTTATAAGAATATTATTTTTGGGTGATGGTACCCTTTAATTTCTACAGGGCTTCCAAACCGAAAACATTTATTTTGATTATCTCTGACGTACAAAAAGTGACTTAGCGCCCAAGCTTCTCTTTCACAACTGACAATAGTTTAGCAAACCAATACAATTGCTCTTTTGCTTTTCAGACCCTGTGTGTGCTGAAACACTGAATGTAAACTGAATACAGTACTGCATCAGAAGGAGACATTTTATATATGTAATGAATACATTATGCAAAGCTAGAAATTAACTTTTTTCCTTGTGGTCCAGTCGGGCAAGTAAAAACAAGATTTTCCCCGTTCTAGTAGCCCCAAACAGGTAAAACCATTAAACACTAATCTTATAAAGTTTCCCATTTGGGCAAGTGTAATTAAAGGGTACCACCACCCAAAAATAATATTCTTATTATAGAGAGGTAACATCTTTAGTATTCCATTCCATCAACAAGTTCACACAAATATGTTTTCAGAAAAAAAAATATGATTGGAAAACGCATCACCATTCTAAAGCATGCGGTCTGAATTGCGAAGACTAACGGTGTGCGGAGCAAACGAATCGCCCGGGATTCTATTGCCCACAAACGTACGCGTGAATAGCATTGGCGCACTCGCAAATGTTTGGCCCGTATGGAACCAGGAAATAGTAGTGGTTCCGTAAGTGGTGGAAATTAATTGCTTTGTTTATGAATTACACAACCCTTTGCAAAATGTTGGGTATCTATTTGGTATCACAAAACGGTACCAAAACATATAATTCTGTGCTGTTCTTTGCCTGGTGGTCCCCTTTAAGCATCAATGAAATGTGGTGGCCCAAAATGAATTTTTAGTGGCCCTGGACCAGTGGGCCTACGCTAATTTCCAGCATTCCATTTCAAACAAGCTGGGAAAGGGATTATGACTCACAATGACTTTCCGAGGTGGATGTGTAATGATGCTAGTTGCTCTAGAGTTGTTCCCAGCTGCAAATGGAGTCCATTGAGTTGCTTTCCGTTCTCCGTTCTCGCCTCCCGCTCTTCATGCAACTTGGTCTCCATCTCGGTCAACCGAACCGTTAGCGAATCCACCTGGCCTCTGGTTTGCTGATATTAAAGAAGAAAAGCATAAACAAATAATAATGAATTACAATGTTTTAAATCTTACGATCTCAGTCAACCGAACTGTTAACAAATCCACTTGGCCTCGGGCTTGTTAAATAAAATTAAAAGAAAATTTAATAAATAAATAAAGAAATACAAGAATGAAGAGCAAAAGGAATTAATCATAGATCTGAGACGGCATAATAATGAATGATAAGACTGGTTGCAGAATGTTTTCAATCTTTTCAAACTGAACTGTTAGCAAATCCACCCGGCTTTGGGTTTGCTGGAGTAAAAACAAGAAATAAAACAATGAAGTGCAAAAGGAATTAATTGTGGATTTGAGACGGCATAATAAAATTGGTTAAAGAAAAAAAAACGGGAGGCATGTGAGGGTGTGGGCATGACACACGACACAACTGGTCAGTTATCACATTTCAAAACGAAGAGAGAATTTTTGCTCTAATACTCTTCTATTTCTCTCTTTTTTTCTTTTATATATGTACACGCATTGAGACTTCTTTGCGAGAATGTGCTTCATAAGAAAGGATTATTATTATTATATTTATTTCCTTTTAGAACTTCAAGCTTAAGATAGACTACAAACAGTCCTTTCCAGGAGTACCACAATCCTTTTTTTAGAACTACCAAAGATGGCATACCAACATTCATTTTCAGAATTCTTTAATCCCTCCCTTCTAAATCCCGGCGCAGACAGAGCCGACTCGATCCGATCCGACCCGACCCGACTGAAAGCCACAGTCGGTCCGATTCAGTCGCGTCTAATTCAACATGCTGAATCGGGCCTGATTAGGTTCCGATCGAGTCGTGAGGCACCGCACATTGAGCCGATCCGACTGAAAACCAGTCGGATCGGGTTGAGTCGGCTCTGTCTGCGCCAGGCTTTACATAGTGCTACTACAGGTCTACTCTGTTACATACCTCTAGTTCTGATGTCAATCTTGAGTTCTCCCCTGCCATGTCTGACACCTCCTCCAGCCTCTTAGCCAACTGCTCCACCTCCTGTCAATAACAACAACAACAATAATTACAATACAGTGCAGCTATCGGGGAACTGATACATTTGTTTTGTTTACAAAACTATAATCAATAATTATGATGATAATGATAAATTGCATTTGTAAAGCGCTAAATACAGTGTTTCTAAGCACTGTTGATAATAGAGTGGTGAAGTGTGATGTCATCTATGATGTCATAAACATCTATTTTTAGAATTTTCAAATTTGAACTTCATTTTCAAGAAGAGCATAACAAATAATTTCTAAATACTGAAAATCAATTGAATATGTTAAGTATTGGCTGAGATATGCCCATCCGAATGATTTTTGTTGCCAATAGGCAATCAGTGTTATAGTGCACTGGTTCATAACTTTATGAACCAGTGCACTAATAACACTGATTGCCCATTGAAGTAAAATTCATTTGGATGGGCATATCTCAGCCAATACTTAACATATTCAATTGATTTTCAGTATTTAGACATTATTTGTTATGCTCTTTTTGAAAATGAAGTTCAAATTTGAAAATTCTAAAAGAGGATTTTTATGACGTCATGGCTTCTGTACTCTATAGTACACAAATATCTACTATATCTATTATTGCATAGTCCCACCTGTTTTTTCTCCTTGTGTGCAAGTGTCAGTTCCTCCATCCTGCCCTCTAACTCTGCAGTATTGCTATGCCCATTCTCAACATCTGGTTCCATGGTTGCTTCCAAGTCCTTCACCTGAACATCAGAACATACAGAGAAAAGATTACAATTAAGTTGGACAAATTGAAATTAAAACTTCTTTTGAAATCGAATATATATTACTACTGTCACTTTAATTATCAAGTTATTGGTATTTAAGTGGTCAATACAATATTGCGTTCCTAAAATAAAGAGATCACATCAACTACTGTCAGATGAAAATGAGAAATGCAAGTAATTTCCTATTTGTTATCAATAACTGTCATTAACATGGTTTAAATATACCAATTTGCATTACAAAAATAGTCTATAAATTCACCACCTAGAAGATATACCTAACAAGAATTTGAAACTGCATTAACCATAATTTAAACTCATTTTAACAGAAGAAAATCTCTGTAATTAGTTATATTTATTCCATTGCAAATTTATCTAGCACACCTACGCTATTTTATTTTTAATAGTCAGTAATATTCTCTATATTTTCTCTTAACCCCTTGACTACGGGAACCGGGTGGCTTGTGTACAAAGTCTATGGGGATTTCAGAAACTTGAAGGGAACGAAAAAGTAAAAGAGTTCCTGGAAAAAACATTAAAAACAGCATAAAATATACCTAAAATCATACAAAGAACTAAATATCTTCTACCCTTACCAACATGTAGGGCCAACATGGCAAGATGGGGCTATGCCCATGAAGGAGATACCTTCTGCGATTCAGGAGAGACCCAGACAATGGACTACATCTTGCAGTGTGGCGGAGTGGGCTGCACGGATGAAGACCTGGCCTTTGTGAGCGAGATGGCCATCGCAGCAATCAAGCATTGGAAAGACTTAATTTAGAAACTTAATTTTGATCTAAGAATACACGCACGCACAAACCCTTACCTTCTTCTTTATCCTGACATTCTCTTCCTTGTAGGCCGACAGTTGTCGTTTCCACTCCTCTACGTTTGAGGTGCTTTCCTGCAGCGCCGTCGTCAGCCTGGCGTTGTTGTTCTTCAGCGTCTGTAACTCCAGCTCCCACTTCTTGGCATTGTTGGAGCTGCACCAAACAAAAAATAAAGTCAGCAAAAGTTTTCCAAAAAAATAAAATGAATGCCAGCAAAAGCTTTCACAAAAGGTGCAGACTACGCCTGATTCGGTTCCGAGTCGTTCAATAACATCGCTTCCCGACCATCACTATTGGGCCCCAGTTTCATTTTCTCTGAACCGGTGCTTGACTGGTGCACAACCATTGGGACCTGGTTTATAAAGTAACTGACATGACTCGGGCTTTAGTGCACACTATCTCTGCTTTATTAGAAAATTTTCACCATAGGTTTTGTCTCTGATGGAGAATCTGTTAGGATCGAAAGCCCACAGCCTTAACCGACTCTTCACATTATCAATAATCTAAATACACTTTGAAAAGACATAACAATCACCCCCAATTTTAAATATCTGCCATAATTATCTTTACTTGGTGGACTTGTACACAACATCCTGCACTTCACAACCAAATCAAAGTGACAGAATAATGAGCAAGTTGATTGTGGTCGCTAATACAGAAGAAGAAGTAACCCACCTCTGAGCTAATGCGATCTTGAGCCTGTCGTTCTCGTACTTGAGCTGTGCATCGGAGGAGGCGAGAATGTGGACTGAGTTTGGCAACGATCCTGTAGAATCACCAGACCCTTGCTGCTCATACAAACACATGATAACAATCATTAAATCAAATTCAAAAACTTCATTAATTATTCTGCATAAAAAAATAATTATGAAAACTTCTCATTCATGTAAGAAAATCATAGCATTCAATTTTTGGACTTGATGAATTTTGTCTTTGATATAATGTATCCACATTATGTGCATCGTGTGCAAACAAGTCTTTTTGCCTTAAATTATCCTTCCTGATTTTCACCTGTCAAGCAATTAATCCAAAATGACTTTTTTTGCCTGAAGTGTGGGTGCCTTTTGCCTGAATGTCACCATTTGACATTTATGTTTTTTTGTTTGTTTGTTGTTGTTGTTTTTTTTTTGGGGGGGGGGGGGGGGGGGGGTAAGGAACTGCAGCTACCCAGGCCTGTTTCTTGTATGTCTTTGATAATATGACCTTTCAAGTTGTGTTTCAAATCAACTGTTTCCATCATACAAATGTATATGTTCATGATGAATCACTTCTCCTTGTGATAGGAATCTGCCCGTTATCATAAAATGTGTCCTCATTTGTAATGTAAGATTGTATTGACTCATAAGAGAAGGGAAGTAGCATAGATGCGTAGTAGTAAGAGTAGTGGCATAAGAGCACAGACATACATCCCATTCATACTTGTAAAAGGCCTGGTTCTGGCATCTGCCTAATTCATTTCAGTTTCAGTTTCAGTTTATTTTAACCATAAAACAAAATAATAAAAACATTAATGGCAGTTTCACAACCAATTAATATACATGGTTTCGGACCCCATAGAACCCCATAGACGCAGAAGCTTGTAGATTGGGGCCCTTTTACAAATGATACAAATTATACAATACTAAGCAAATAATATGGTTGGATGGTCGACCATACACTGTTCATGCAAATCATTCACCCTAACAAACACAAACACACATTATCATGGGCTCTGATATAAATAAAAGAAAAGAAATGAGTGCGAAGTTTAGAGCGAAACGAGGAATAAAAAGAGCAAGAAAAGGGTGAATAGGTCTAGACTGAACCTTGGACAAGTTTTCTACCTGTTCATACAAGGAAACAAGTACACGATACTAAGATCGCGCAAGTAACCAACTCCCAAGATGATTCACGATAATGCCAGCTAGGCCAAGCTCAGACAAACCCATTCATACTTGCAACTCAAGCCGTTGCCGTTGCCAGACCTAGGGTATGTTCAAGTGTGAACGGGATGAGTGCAGTACCTTTGCATGGTTGATCTCATTGTTGGTGATTTTGCTGGACCCATTCTGGACTGGTGCTGCATCCTTCTTGGACGGTGAAGATGTGGAGATTTCTGACGCTGCCAACTTCACTCTTTCAAACTCCTCAATAAACTGAAAGGGAAAAAAGAGTAAATACATGAATTATGAAAATGTATCAGTAAGCTTTAAAATTACACCTGATAATTCATCATTACTCAAGAAAGGTACACTCATGGTATAAACACTAAAAAATAACTTTGATAATGAATTTAGTATCTATATTTCTTCAATACTTAAATGGGATTATAAAACACACATCATTTGCTACATGTAATAATTGTTTGAGCTTTGATCTTCAAGTACCAAGTTGAATTCTGAAATTAATGTGTACATCTCAGGGGTTTTTTCAGTTTGAACAATGTTGATAATGTGCAGGGTTATTCTTAGTCCCACATATACCACACACATGTATTCACACCCCTCAAGACTGAGCATGGTTTACCATGACATGAATGTGAAGAATGTAAACAACATAAATTCACACTGCGGCACAGAATAACTTATTTTAAGTGCTGTAGACTGACTTATCCGCTCTTTTAATCAGACTTTTCTCAAGAACCCTAAAGTTCATACAGCATTTCATCAGAGTCGTACCAAAAAGGTTTAAGTAATCCATTAATGTTATAAGATTTTTTCTAATTTAAGTGATACCAATATCATTGGAAGATTCTTCTGAATGATTGATGATATTTTCATAGTAAAAAAAAATGTTTACAGAGTGAAAAAGAGGGAAAATTCATGTCAAATTTTATCCAAATCAAATTATCCTAATCTTTTCTTCAGACTTATCTCCTCTCGACATTTTATGTTGGGCACTTCCCCAAACCCGTCCAGACAAATGGAGCTAACATGAAAGGGACATGACTCACCCCATTGAGTTCCATCTCGGAGCTGAAGCCCAGTCCGTACACTGTGTTTGCTCTCGTGTCCGCCCACTGCCCAAACTTCTGGGACGTCTTGGTGAACGCCATGGTGGATATGATAGTGCTGTTGATTGTTGATGATAGCCTACAGGAGGTGAAAGACAAAAAGAAAAACATTTAAAGTGTTTTAATCTACTGGACGATATTACTGTGCACATTATGTTAAGCTATGATTTTCGTGGGCTCTCTTCACTTGGGGTCCAAAGTGCCCAGAGCCCCGATGTAGTCCCCCCCCCCCCCCCCCGTTGGCAATAAAATATGACCCGAAAAGTACCGTTACTATCAGAATAGCCCTCCTTAACTACAAACTTCTTGTACATGGTGGCAGCCGTGGGATAGGAACTCACACAATCAAAATGGCTAAAAAGTTGATGAAAATAAGCAAAGAAATTATATGCTGGGGCAGCCCTATTTACTTTGCTCATGTTCACTTTTAGGTCAGTTTTCCTATGTTTGGAATCAATTAACAGACAGCCTAACTGATCTTTGAGCACTGATATATTTAAATAGTGAATTTGGTCTTCATGCCTAATTGGATAAATCTTACTTCCTCCTTAAGAACCCCAAAACAAGGGTCAGCCTCATCAGTTTCACAACATTTCCTGAAAAACAAATTACTCTCTCCCTCCGGGGAAGGCTACTTCCTGTAATATGGTCTGCACAGACTGCAACCCGATGAGGTAATTCTAATAGATAACACCTTTCTATTGTCCTAAAGTAACATTTACCAAAGAAACAACATAAGGCTAAATAAGATAATTTAAAGTGATCCAGTAACTTGTCAAATTCAACCAAAATTTAAAGGGGACCACCAGGCAAAGGACAACACATTATTATATGTTTTGGTACCGTTTTGTGATATCAAAAAGATACCCAACATTTTGCAAAGGGTTGTGTAATTCATAAACAAAGCAATTAATGTCCACCACTTACAGAACCACTGCTATTTCCTGGTTCCATACGGGCCAAGCATTTGTGAGTGCGCCAATGCTTTCACGCGTACGTCAATAGATTCCCGGATGATTCATTCGCTCTGCACAGTGCGCTCTGGCTCTGCACGCATATAGTCTACGCAATTCAGACCGCATGAACGCATGGTTGAGAATGGTGATGCGTTTTCCAATTATATATTTTTTTCTGAAAACCTATTTTTGTGAACTTGTTGAAGGAATGGAATACTAAAGATGGTACCTTTCTATAATAAGAATATTATTTTTGGGTGGTGGTACCCTTTAACCACGATTTACGTGTATTTTTCATGTATCTATGAATATTTTTGTTATTGTACCAATGTACCATGATCATTGTTGGTCTCCGGACCTTTGTATCATGTCATTCATACCGGAAATTATTAAATAAATAAATAAATACAAATCACTTTGAGCTTTCACACTTCTCTTGCACCTTGTTTTTAGGGTTATTGTAACAGAAGAATGAAATGGGTTTTGATTTTTCAAACGTTTAGAACCAATTTTGGGCCACTTATTCTAATTTTCGAGGGCTCCGCATGCACTGCCCCACTGACCCAATGAAAAGTAGCAAAAGTTGACTGCTGAGTTTAGTATTATGTTTATTTTACTAAATGTTAAACATTTTAAAACGTTTAAAAAATATAAAAAATAATACATTTTAAATGTTTGAATAAATGCTAAATGGTTTGACTCGACCGGCACTAGTAATTAATGATTGTTGAAATTAAGCAAAATGGCTTGGGTTAATTGTGATGACGACCAGGTAAGATTGTTCTTGTTTGTTACCTTTGATCCATCTACGCTGATGACCCTGTAGGTACTGCGCGTACTGTCAAAGAAGAATGAGACGGACACGGCTTGCTTGCTGGAAGGCAGCCAGTTCTTCTTGGTGTTGGGGTCGATCTGAAAGACGTGTGCCCTCGTGGTAAAGATGGGTTGCTCCCTGCAATTACAACGAGAATAAAAATACATAAAATACAAATTCTATCTATTACTGATAATAAGAGAGAGAATTGAATAAAATCAACCCTGTAAAAGAATGAGATGGGCACTGCTTGCTTGTTGGAAGGCAGCCAGTTCTTCTTTTTGTTGGGGTCGATCTGGAAGACATTTGCCCTGGCCGCAAAGATGGTTGTTCCCTGAAAAGAAAATTGATGCAACAAGCCACTATTATCCCATTTAGGACTCCTTATGATTACTGGAGAAATGCAAAGTTTCCCTAGCACTGAAAACCCGGCACTTGTCGGTAAAAATCCAAATGTAGATTTTCATACCATTAGAAAGGCCTCATCACAAGCTTTCATTTGATGCTTTATTCTAACTAACTGGTCAATGATTGGCGAAGATATGATTGTTTCAATTTTACAATCATAGGTCTTTTACACACATTGTGTGAACTTAAAATGCCCATTTCTTCAAAACATGAATTACCGACAAGTGCCGGGTTTTGCTATAGCCGGTCACACATGGTTCCTCCTGCATGCAGCGACCTCCAATGTTTTGTTGTGTCTTCTCACAGAATAAACTCCCCAAACAACTCTCACTGACAAAACTCTAGATATCTTGCTTGAACAGACATGCATGCATAAAAGGGCAAGCACATATTTGAAATTGGTTTAATTAAAACATAAATAATATGACTGATGAAAGATGAGGTCAAGCAATAAATTGAAAACATGTGCCTACATGTAGGTGGGTCAAATATATATTTGTTAGGCAGCCACATGCAACCAGACATGATAGGCAATCTACAATATAATATAATAATATAATGGATGCTTAGAAAGAAGACATTTGAGAAAACATTTGGATTTCAGTTGGCATTTATGTACTTAGAATAACATGCATCTAGTATCTTATTAGATAGGTAGCACCTGTTCAGAGTTTTCAGATTACCCACAGAAGCTACAAAATCAACTGGTATTTAACTGCATGCACTTAGCTTTAGACAAACAAGGAAGTGATTATTATTAATAAATACCAAAATAAAATTATCACAACAATTGGCATGCATAAACCAGCATACCAACTAACATTTTGATAACCAGAGATGTAAACCACTGTTGTAAACCAGACTTGAAAAACCAGACTGCAAGCTTACGTTTTCCACTCCATAGGAAGTAATAATCAACACAAGGTTCGGTACAAGAACACTGAAATTATCTCCTCACTTGATGAACAAACAACACAGTAATATTCACAATGATCGTTGGTATTAAACAGTATCTGGTACATCTGTTCCAGTACATGTAGTGGTGCGGCTACCCTGCACAAAGCGTTATCGCGAGTGCTGCAAGTACTGAAAGGTAACGGGAAAGCAGACAACAACTCTCTACAGGCATGAAACAGGAACCCAGAAGAAAGGCTTGCTTCCTTCCACCTCCCACTTAACCAGATTTAAAACCTTCAAAAAACAGATGTGCCAATTATGACTAGCATACTGCACTCTGCTCTCCCTTTCTCCCCCCCCCCCCCCCCCCCTCCTCCCCACTCTCACCCTCCTTATATAGCACTTTCTCTTTTTCTAAGAAAATTTTTTTTTATATGAAATAAGGAAGAACAATGATAGTCAAAACAAAGTTGATTGCGTGACATCAGCATAAAAGGGACCTTAGAGGAAGTGAGTTTCGCAAGGAGAAATTAATGATTAATAAAATGAAATGTGATGTGTGTGGGTGTGTGTGTGTGGGTGTGAATGTTGTGTTTGTGTGACAGCCTGTGCGTGCGTATACATATTTATGTGTGATTAAAAGGCGGTTTATATTAACCCTAATAGGGCCGGGGGGGGGGCCATAATGGCCCCCCCCCCTCCGCGATTTTTTTTATTGCTCCAAAACGCTGTAAGATGACGAGCCGCTGCTCCGTGACATTTTTATTTCGGGTCTTGCGCACATTTTAAAACAAAAATTTCGAAAATCGGACATACCGTTACAAAGTCATGTGACCTTTTGTCTATGCATGTCAGCCCGAAAATCGCTCAATTTCGTGATTTGTGTACAAAACATATGGAAATATCAATTTTCGTAAAATGAGGTTTATCATTGGTTATTCAGTGTTGTTTACATTTATATGTTGTTTTGGGGTTCAAAATACTTAAATTATAGTTAGAAATAAAATAAACAACAAAACAATAAAATACATAAGTTTTAAAAAACAAAGAAATACATAAGAAATTATCAAAACAATAGAAAACATAATGAAGAACCTGGCTCTTCCTAATTTTTTTTTTGTATTATTATTCCACATGCTCTAAAGAATATATATAGTGAAAACCAGAGTTTAATTATGAATAATATATGATTTATGGGGTAAAAATATGAATTTCATGACTTATTTGCATAAATTACCATAAATATGCAAATTAATGAATTTTTCAAATTGTAAAAAAATTACCATTGTATTCTATACACTTCACTTATCATGCGTGCACATTTTCACGGCGATCGGCCGCTCTGCGGCCGAGATCTTAGGGGGGGGCCATAATGGCCCCCCCCCCCCATAATGGCCCCCCCCCCCCCCCCCCGGCCTGCTGAAGACCTCAAATAGCCCGGCCCTTTTAGGGTTAAGGGGGGTTGCGATTGGGACAATTTAACCCTTACAGGCTTACAGTGTCTAAATTAAAAGACTGGCAGTCAGAAAAGAGGTTAGTATATAAACTTTAGTAGATTGGACAGAGGTAAGTACCTGTATATTGGACAGAAATTTGAAAAAAAGCACTTGTTCAATACAGACAGGCTTGTAAAGTAGCCCTGAAAATATTGTCTTTTATATCCTTCATTAATGAAATCCTGTTCAGTGATTGGTCTACATAGCATCATGTGACCAAACATAGCATTGCTATGATGTTGATGATGTTGAAAACAAAATGCCCATGGCAAAAAAAATGTGCTATACCGTGACGTCATTCATGGTATAGTAAACAAATATACCATGCACTGAGAGCCTCTAGTTGAAATTATGGATTCCGAGGTGACAGGAAAAGCACTATGTTCTGAGGGTCGTAGACCCGAAGAACATAGTGCTTTTTCTGTCACCGAGGAATCCATAATTTCACTAGTGGCTCGAAATAGTGCATGATATATTTGTTTTATATCCTTCGCATAATCATACTCATCGCAAAAATAAATGATTTCAATTAAATTAAAGAAAAATATAAAGAAAAACAAAACATTGATCATGGAACCATCACTGGACTGACTATGTTCTGTTTGTGACACTGACCCCCTTTGCGCATAGTCCTAGCGCAGAGCGCGTATTGCGCTATCTTTCCATTCATGGTTACGCGCCTTAACAACTAATGCGCACCCAAATGCAAAACGCGCGCATCAAAGTGAATAATTAACCTGCTTTACATACTACACACGTGTAATTGTATGGAGAAAATAGCAATTCGTACATTACACATACAGCTAGTGCAGTGCACACCGCGGCCGATTGTTAAAATGAATTAGTGTAACGACCACAGAAGGACAACGATGCACAATGTGCACCATTGTCGGAATTTTTAAATTCGAATACCGCTACGTTATACATGAAATGCATCTCTAGAATATTCTTTGGAACTTATTGATATTCGCGGGTGAAAATATGCTGTATTTCTTTTTAAATAACTCTTTGAGAAATCTAGTCGAGCATCTTTCGCATGCTAAAACAAGACCTCTGCTCGCAGGGAAGTTTTATAACACGCATCTCTATGGGCTCAATATGATCACCCGGCATCTATGACGTCATTCATGGAATAGCATTTACTATTCCATGAATGACGTCACGCATAGCACATTTTTCTCCATGGGCATTACTATGTTTGGTCACATGACGCTATGTAGACCAATCACTGAACAGGATTTCATTCATGTAGGATATAATGCACTATACCATGAAAATGACGTCATAGAAAAGCGATCGATCAATGCGATCAATGGTTTTTAGCGATATCAACACGATTTACACAATATCAACGCAATATATCGGATCGGTATCGCTCCTCATAGACTTGTGTATAAACGGATCGTCTGTGCTGCAATATTGTAAACAAACGACCAAAATGGCAGCCTCGGTTCGGTTCACATTGATTAATGACGAGGATTTAGAGGAGTTTATCGGTTCTACAGATAGTGAAAACACAAAAAAAAACAGATTAAATATGGACTGTCAATATTCAAAGAGTACTGCACTCTCACTGATGTGAATTTTGACGATTTAGCGAGCACAGACATTGGACGATTGGCGAGTTAGACATCAGCTTTTGTCGCGTCGCGGTTTTACGCCGGTCCATGCAGTGTGTGTACTTGTGCATTGAAGGCATTCTGTGACCTCGGTCTGAATCATCGACTTAAAGTGGCATTTATGGTAAGACGTAAGTGAAAACATTTTTATTATTGGAAGGATATAAAACAAATATATCATGCACTATTTCAAGCCACGCCCCTCAGAAAATAGTGCTTTTCCTGTCACCTCGGAATCCATAATTTCAACTAGAGGCTCTGTCAGAAACTCGGGAGGGTGTGAGGGTTAGATAAGAGAGATTCCTGGCATACACAATAATGGTCCTTGGTCTAGTCCATGGTCTAGCTAGCCCTTGGACCTATAGGTCCATGTTCTCCGACAGGAGAAAAGAAGGACCCTCGAGCGGAAAATGTATTGTCAGACCTGTTTTTCTTCAAAGTCAAACCTACTACCTTACTAAATTGTAATCTAATTTAAATTGATCAACTTAGTCAGATACCCACATGTTGCAGAGGCGAAAACAACTTGGCTTCTGCATCTTGCTGGCTGGTGACAATTCCTGTACAAACTAAAATGTGCTGTTAGTCCACTTAATATGTTCCCTCTGAATATGGCTGGCTAAAAGTGTGGCAACGGCGCAATCACCAAAAATCTTCATGCAGATAGTCTAACCAACTACACATCCACATTTATTGAGCGAATCTCCTTGGAATATAGTTCTTCCAACAAAGATGAAAGTATGAAATCACAATTCTGGCAAATTCAGCTACATGTACTTGCACTCATCCCTGGCCAAGGTTCCAACAGATGCATGAATCGGAATCCTGGATTCTCAAATGGTGTGGTGTGATGATCGAGGCGACTTGTCAGAGAGGATGCGCGTTCTCCATCCTCCTGCAAACACAATTATAATTCATGTATCATAAAACCCAAGACCCGCCTCGGAATAATCAATCACATGTTCCAATCAATGTCAAAATTGCATCGTGTCCTCTCCTAAATCATGCCCTTATTCTATTGATGCAAGGATGATGATGAATGGGAATACGGAGTCATGAAGTCTTTAGGACACATAAAGATTGCAGTACAGTACTGCATACTTTTACTTCATAAATTATCTGAAACTGAAAACAAAACAACAATCATAATGAGGGGTCACATCTGTCTTGTCTACGGGGAATCTAATCCCATCACAAAATCTACTTTTATCTCAGCATCCACCTCTGAAGAAAGATGAGCAGATTAATGAAGAGCTTGTCTGAGTTTCCTGATTGCTGCTCGAGAGAAGATTAGTCCCTCACAGAGCGGCTTGATGAGAATTTATCGCCAAATTAATTACACTGATTGCCATTAAGACGCAGAAACTTCATTTATTGCATCGGGAACTATTAGGACTTTGATGATGATGAATCACATCTCGCTAGGAGTAGGATTTGTTTTAAAATCCAAGATCTGTTATTCACTCCGTACATAAACAACTGTTCAAACATACATTGAACAAGTCAGTTTATTGATCATTAAACAAGTTAATGGTCCACAAAGACACAAATTAGAATTAGAATTCCTCTGGCCTGTAAGATACTGGAAATGGTTTCCCTGTGGGTATGTCAAGTGTCAATGTCCATTACAGTAAATAAAAGCAAACAAATCAACATTCTAATAGAACTCGACTTTTCAGCAGCCAATGAAATTAATTTTTGTGGCCCAGTTCATAGACGAGAGTTCAAGAAACATTCAGCATTAAAGGCATATATGCGTGGGTTATAATGGGTAGTCGGCAAATTCCAACTCGACTCCACCGTAATCTCTCGAGGTAAACTCACGATATGTGTTGGATCAATCGAAGAGCGGTGCTTCGAAATATCTGAACACGGGCCTTCTTATGAAATTGCATGCAGCAAACAGCTGGTATCTGTATACCGAGCTGTCACCTAAGGCATCAAACAGCGGCACTTTGAAGTCGGTACGGTTAAGCGTGTTATGTAATATTTTCGCTCGTAAACATCTCTGATGGATCCCCATTCGACTAGTACAAACATTCCGAATGCGACCATTTTTTATGTATTTTTGACTCGGGTATTCGGAAGTGGGACAGTTTGCGATCGCTACTTATAACTCAGCTAATGGGGATTACGTACCGTGCGTAAAAGTGCGCAAGATGGATCCACGCGTCTAATATACCGGTCTGAATTCCCTTTAATGTGCCAGATTCACACCTTTATACCTTCCATACTTGATAACTTGATGTCTGTGATGCCAATACATACTTAGCTACTCATCACAACCTATTTTGCTCCCACCAGTAAATTGTATTTCGGATCCAGGCTTTCAACTTTGGCATCCTTTCAACAAGTAAATAATGGACTCCAAGAATCCCTTCAAAAACAAAATACTGGAATTCAACTTGCTACATATGGAGCACAATCTAACTTCATAGTACGTAATGTTCTTGATAGCAAAGCTTTATGTGCACCACTAACATTGAATAAGCCAGAGCCACAGTCACAGTAGCCATAAATGTAATCCAGAGATTATAGGCATCTTCCTCTCTCATCATAACATAAGCATGCCCGCCACCATGCTGACGGCGATAATCAAAACAAAAAAGTATTAAAAGAACCGCCAAGATTGGCAGTGACGATCGACACCTGATCACCAATCAACATGAAAAGGAACTCCCAAATTACTGGGGTGTATAGGATATACCCCTATTGGCCTCCTTTCAAAACATTCTGGGCTCCTGCCCCTTCCCCTCCCTCCAAAGCAGTACCGTCAATCTCTACGCAGCTTTTTTGTGTGTCACCCTGTAGTGCTGTTGGAACTTGACATGAGTCTAGGCTCCTGTTAAAACTTACTGCCAATAGTAGCATTCATCAACATATATGTACATTTTCTCATATTAAAAATAGTGGTTAGTAACAAATAATTGCACATTTAAAGTGGCTCATGAATATATGAATATTCATGAGCAGCAGTGTGTTTTACTGCTCATGAATGCAACTTTTAACTAACCACTATTTTTAATATGAGAAAATGTATATGATGATGAATGGTACTTCTGACAGTAAGCTCTTGTCAGGGCCTAAGACATGTGTCATACGCATTCCAACAGCACTTACAGGGTGACTAAAAAAAAAATCCCTACATGTTTTGTTTTGGGCCAAAAAGGGGGATGCGTCTTGTACACAGGTGCGTCATATATACAAAAACTGAAATACCGACGAAGTAAATTTTTTTAAAAGTTTCATGTGTTGACTTTTATTCCTGATAAGAAATTGTATAAATTGGTGAAAATATACCATGGCTTTAAATTGTTCCCCAGGTCGAAAAAACAGTTGAAACCAGTTGGAAATTCAACTGGTTTTTACTGGTTTTAACTGGCATCAAACGGTAGCAATTAAAATTCCCGGTTCCCAGTAAAGATAAATGGACAGATGCAGAAGACCAGTTAAAACCAATAGAAATACCAGTTGAAACCAATTCAAAATACCAGTTGAAACCAACTACTTTAACTGGTCCTCATGTACTGGTTAATCCCACTACTGGTTTGTTAATGGTTTCAACTGGGTTTCTTACTGGTCAGCCTAACGGGGTTCTTACTGGATTCTTACTGGTTGGTTCCAGTAGATTCCAATTGATTCCAGTGTACCAATTTCCATATTGAAACCAGTTGGCCAACAACTGGTATCAACTGGTACCAGTTGGCAACTAATTTTCAACTGTTTTTTCGACCTGGGTCTGAATGTAAAAAACAAAAATAATCATATTCATCATTATTGTTGGTAAAGGGTTGAAACATTTAGGTGTAAGAATGTAGCATCATCTTACAAGTGATAATCATAATGGCTGGTATTTTAATGTGAACAGTGTCATAAACAATTTTGTTCATCCTAGATGAGCTTACATTTCTTTGACTTTCTACACGTACTGCATGTATAGAGACAACTTTCACTACAATACAATCATGGTCACACCTATACACAATTGAAACTCAAGAGGGAGCTCTTCCACATTACTGAAATGAAGCATTTAGTATTCCATAGGCTTACACTTCACTGTACATGTGCTATTGCCATGTGTACAGTCCCTCAAATGTATGGTGGTAATTTGCTCAATGTTGCAAGTGATGCCAAGAGTGTGGATTGCCCATAATATCCTGTGCACTGATTGACAGGGGAAATCAGACACTGACTGTGCTCACTCTGAGCTGAGAGGGCGCTATCGATGTTATTACTAGCTACACAAATTGATTTCAATAGTAAAAACATCACACCATTTTCAACTACGTTTTTAAATTACAATAAGTTGTTTTAAATTACAATAAATCCACATCCTAGGAGATGTAATTAGAAGTGTGCAGTATGTATACACGCCCAGAATTTTCCCACAATTATATCAAGTAGAAGCCCTTTATGTTTTCCTGACAAGTTGTTAAAATGATCAAAGTAAAGAACTGGTCCATATCTGCACTTGCCAGACTACTTACATCCATCCCCCAAGTAATTAGGCAAGTGCTTATTTGACCATTTGAATATAATTTTATGCATTTCATCTTGAATTTCATTTAAAGTTATTTCTTTTAGGAAGGAATTCTCCTGTAAGTTGCCCATTCATGCAAGTAAAATCTGGCATTAATTAAATCTTGGTTGCCCAATTACCTCATTGTTACATGTAGTGGCCCCGTTAATTCACCGGGGCGGGCTTGTAATAATTTCTAGCCTTCCAATAGGTACTGCTAAAACAGCGAGTACAGTTTGAAGAACGTAATTAAATTGGTTGATTGCAGTATGCATCATAGTGCTCACCGGTTATTGAATACTGGCTGACAAGAATAGCACAATCTGACATAATCAATTAGTTTGATTAGTAGAGGTTGAGTGAAGGATTTTACCAGTGCTCAAGTCTGCATACCTATAGCATGGTAGTACAATGTACGCTTACGCCTTACCACTTTAATTAGTGGTTCTAATTATAGGGACTAGGCTACTGTCAAAGTGATCAATATTGCATTTTACACCTTATTGCTTATTAGAATATGAATAAAAAGCTAAATTATGTAATCCATGTTTTTCATAAGATTTTTTCAAAAGTGATACATACCTGCCAACCAGTCCGATTTTGTCGTATTTAGTCCGATTTTTTACTCAAAAAAGGGTAAAAAATCGGACGAGTACGATTTTTAAGTCGGAAAAAAAAAGAAGTAAATATACATATAGCTCATTAAGGCAAAATATTCATGATCTTTATCATTGAAGTATTGCTCATTCAGTGTGGTCATATATGTTTAAAAATAAGGCTAAGATAGCACATGTAGAGAGCATCTAGAACCCTATAGCTGGACCCCGGCCGCAAAGGACTTCATGCTTCGCGCTCGCGATGCGCGCTTCACTCACATGAGAGTAAGATTTTTCATTTTCAAATGTTGGCAGGTATGAGTGATATTCGTAATTTGAGACCCAAATCAATACTAGAATCAATTGTAAGATGATGCTGGATGTTAGTTTCATAGAAAAAGGAACAGTTTACCTAGTAGAAAAAAATGAATTGATGTCAAATTTGATCACCCATTGCCCATTGATTTTGGCTGAAGGAAAAGCCATCTGGAAGACTTTTCATTCCGAACATAAATATCTTTAAAGCAAAATTATGGTACATACACTTCTAATTTATTTTCTATTATAACTTCAGCGCAATAAAGTACACAGGTTATGCGCAAAATGGTGTATTACAAATTATTGTATATATATCTTTGTATTGTTTTTTTGATCGGAAATGGAAATGAATAAAATGAATTGAAAAATATCACTATAATTAGGGAGACATTTGAAAATGAAAACCCATTTCATTCTTCTGTTATGCATAAGCCAAACTTGAAGGTACTAAAGTCAGAAATATGGTAAAGCTCTGGTAAGATATTTGATTGTATTTGACACAAGGATCACATGGATCACTTTAATTCAAATTTATAATTATAATACATATTATACCCTTATAATTTATTTTCAATTATAACTTCAGCGCAATACTGTACACAGGTTAGGCACATAATGGTGCAAATTACATTACACAGGAACACACCAGATGGTGTAATTGGTTTATTGTAGTCAAGGTGCCAATTGAATTAGCATTACACGGCTACACACGCAACACTCTAAACAGACGGATACTATTACATCTAGGGGTGAATCATGTTTCTCATGTTACCAAATAAATACCTGGCTTTCAATGCACCTGATGGTAATTTCAAGTGATGTAGATGTCAATACAGGTACATACAATGATACATTTTGTAGCATTGTCAGGGGAAAGGTTGTGATTTAACCGTTTAATTCAGTGGTAAAATATCATTGAATGTACTTGAGTTGTAGTAGGCCTACTGTGTACTGTGTACTGTACCTTGCAGCCTGGTAATATCAAAGTTTTGGCAAAATTAATCAATAGAAATATATGTATATTTTGAATCAAAGCGTTTCTTGTAAAACCTTTTTGGAAAATGTGCTCTCTTTTTTTTCTTCTTTTTTAAATTAAAATTTGTGCTCATATCTTAGCCCAAACTAATCATTTCCCAGGAAAATCTTACACTGATAATTAATTTGAAATTTTGAATAAAATATAAAATATCCAAATAATGTTTAAATTGCAAATGACAACAAAGTTAAAGGTGAATGACAGTAGTGGGAAACGCCCCACCCCCTAAAAATGAAATGTACGCTCTTATTACCAACCATGTGAAAGAATATAGTTTTACTAATATGGGATTATATACAAATTTGGCCAAGAAACCGCCTACTAATTGATATATTTGCAAAATTATAAATTGATCTGTTGCGGATAGATATCGCCAACGCGGAATCCTGCATACGCTACGTGCAATTGACCGCGTGCGTTCGCTATATGGGCTTGTCCCCAGCTTGTCGATATCTCCAGTCCAGCGCTAGCGGCGCGGACAGGTGCGGACGGGCGGTGGATTTATACATTTCACGGGCGGGTATTGGATTTCCGTCCGATATTTCTGCATTTAACAATGCTTAGGTTCGGATTTTACAACACAAGCCCTTTTTAGATACTTATTCAACAATATTGATCAATTATATATGTTTTCTGTAACTTTCCCAAAACTGTTATTCATCTTTAACAGACCTGGGCCCCATTGCAGAAAGAGATACAATCGATTGTAAGTTACAATTAATTGTAAGTCAGAAAATGTACGCGTTTCAACCAATCAGATTTGCGCATTTAGTCACATGATGTGACTTGCAATTAATTGCAACTTTACAATCGATTGTATACTTTATCTGCAACGGGACCCTGTACCTTTAACTTGCATTGCTTTCAAAGGTTTTCATATATTCCCACAATGCCTCTAGTATGATAAAGAATTAAAGGGATCTAGGCATGTACAGTAAGGTACTTCTACTTAATGTACTTCAGACCAGATCACTTTCACATGTTAAGCATCATTGAGCAATGATTTATCATTACATCTCAAGTGTTCGTGACAATTTTTTTTTTTTAGCAGCTGACTAAAATAAACATGAATTATTAAACTACATAAGGATGGCATGTATTCAATAAACTTTCAATTTCAATCAATGTTTTAGCATTTTATTTGGTTTTAAACATGTACTACAAAGGCCAAAGCCCTGCCAGCGTGTAATTTTTTACTACATAATGTGCAACCATCGGGTTGGGGCAAGAAGGATTTTAGAGCTAGACACACGTACTGTTTATGCATTAATTAATGTAGACAACATACACAATCACTGCACTAATCACCTTCTGGCCCTCAATTGAGCATACCAGGGATATGATTCATTGCAGTGTGTGGGATGACCACCTCAAAGTGATTATACTTCAAGAAGGACATTGCAGAGCTGCCAACATTGAAATTCAACTTGTAAGCAGGAAGATTTAGGGAAATTTCATCAGAAATCAGCCGGGAGATATAGATCTATCAAATGCATAGATCCTAATGACACTAATCTTTCAATAATCAGAAAGATTGGCTGATGGGATGAAATCTGATGCAGTAATCTTGGTCTATTTTCAGGGAGTCTCCAGCGAAATCAGGGAGACTTGGCTACTCTGACAATATTTGTACAGTAATGTATGTTTATACACAAAACCATTGCACTAATGTCCTTTTTGCTCTCAATTCAGTATGTATACCAGGGATATGATTCAGTGCTCTAGGTGGGATGACCACTCCTACAAGGGAATACGTAACACAGGACCAGTTCTAATCAACCAGATTACGATGAGACAACTTGAAAATGACTCAACTTGGGCACACCCACATTACACACTATACTATGTTTACAATCAAAATGTAATTAACATAACATGTACGACTGCACACATGTACGTGTACGTCTCTCTGGGCAGCTGTTCTTGGCATTTAATTAAAGCAATGCATCAGCATACAGCGTTAACCTTCGCCTTCACTGCATCATCAGCACTCCACAAATTAGATTTTGCAAGAGAACTGATCAATCCAGCCATGGTTTCATGATTAACCAAATATTCATTTATTTTAAGTTCAGAAAATGTGCATTATTTTTAGTTCAGAAGACTAGTATTGTCTAGAAAAGTGTAATTATATACTTACATGATTATTGTTCGATCATTTATTTCCACCTCAAAAGCCAATCTGAGCAGAGTTTAATGCTCATAAATTACGGATCCTTTGCAGTTTGCAGTCTGTTCGGTCTACCAAACTGGACTCGATGTAACGCTCCCCTTTGTACAAAAACTGGTTCTTTTTAAACTGGGTTTACAGAATGAATAGAAATATTGTATGTGCAGCGAGGTGCACAATATGCACACAAAGAGCCAAAGCCACAAAGCAGGGCTGTAAACCATTTTAGGGCTTCACTGAACAGTGTAATCATTCAGAAAACCTTCCACTCTGAGTGTACAATTGTAATTTGGCATCATAATTTGTATACATTTCTTCTTGAAATTATTCTCAATGTTTTGTATTTTCTTTAAAGGAGAAATTCAAAGGGAATAGAATCAAGTTATTATGGTTTATTTTATGATAGAATGAGTTATTAAAGCAATTTGTGCAGTTAACAAGTCATGAAAGTGTTCAGTTTCATGTTTTATGAAAATAAAATTTTAGTGAATTGACCCTCCCCTTTACCATGAAATCGGCACAGCAAAGTGGCTCTGTGCGTGACGTAAGAGCCGGGCTTTGCGCTCCCGACAGCTCTAGCTCGAACGGCGATCTACACGCAAATGTTCATAGAGTGGACGCAGTTCTACTCTCTCAAAACGATTGAATATTGCCTGAATAATCAATATGTGACACACAGTTGTCCTCCCATGTCCTGAAACATATCCTAATGTCAATATTCATGTCATTATTGGCATTGAAAAAGTGTCAATCTCCGTAAAATAACTGTTTACAACTCACCATTTTGCCGAATTGTTGTTCATATGTACACGTATGAAAAACAAATCTATTATAGCTGTGTTTCAAAACAAAATTACCTAGTAGAATCATGTTCCGAGCTAGAATTGCCTTTGTTATAACAATATATAATATTTCTTATCCATTTCAATATGTCAATAACTGGTATAATTACATAGAATAGTGTTTTGTTTCGTTTCGTAAAAGTTTCGTCCATCGAGAAATACATGCAAGCGCACGATCGTATACTATGCATATTGTGTATGTTATTGAACTAAAAGTAGATCCAGCGTATGCGCTATATTCGAAGCTTTCTACAGTCCACACGATCACGATCTCGCTCTAGAATTACATCTGACAGTTCAACATGGATGAAGAATTTCAACAAAACAGCCTGTTAATGGACTTCGAAGTATCCGTGGAGGAGCAAGCTAGCTATGCTAACACGTGCACTCGTTTGTTTTGATGCGCGCGCAGGAAATGTAAATCCGCCAGCGCTATCAGCCGTATAGGTAATACGGCTGCCAATGTTCAGAGAAATCGCGGATGAATCGTAACAACACAGGAGATCGCGAATCTAATTCACTCGACTTTTCAAGCTAAACCATGAAACTAGCCATGATAGATCGACTAAAGTAATAAATATTCTTTGTTTTTTAAAATTTCATTTGATTCATAATGATTATTAACTGTTTGTTTCCATAATGGAAGTGGTAAATTCTCCGTCTGATATGTCAAAGTGAAACTACATGTTGGTAAAAAATCGCCTGCTCCCAAATCTGTGCAGGCCTACTGCACGACACAGTCGTATAGTTTCCCCTTCTTTTTTCATCTTTTTCAACTTTTTTTGTCACAAACAATACATTTGTTGGAATATCATGATGAAAATATAAATGAGAAGCAAATTACAAACAATGTAGTATTATAATTTATTCTTGGTAAGGGAAAAATAGCACATAAGTTGAAGCTTGTCTTTCCAGCCTGGTATATTATACGCTTATAGATTACATACAACCGCGGCAGCCGCCTGGGCTTCAAGCCCGGTTCTTACGTCACAGCTAAAGGCCGTTTCGTGTAGCGATTGAGCGAATTTGTCCCTGGGAATAGGGTGATGTTTTCACCATAATTTCTCTTTTATGGAAGCGTTATATTGTTTGAATGTCAGTCAAGCTCATTCTATGGCTTATAAGCTTTCTGTAGATATGAATATCGTCATATTTAGGGGTTTTCTTTGATTTTCTCCTTTAAAATGTTGTCAGGGATACATGTAGTTGAGTTCTGGTAAAGAGAATACAGTTTTGGTCAAACTGAATTTTAGTAACCAAAACCTGCACTATTACATTACAAACTAATATAGTTATAACTCCACCATGCTCGAAAGGAATACAAAATTACAAATAACTAAGTAATAAGCCTGTTATCATTAAAAAAGAGCCTTTAAAACTCAAGAGGGCGCTCTCTAAACCCTCATCGGTTTCAACCATTTAAAATAAAATATTGTGCATGTGAAGTTTTGTTGAAATAGTGATTAGATAGAGAGACAATCAACAACTATTTAAAAACCTCTTTTGTAAATTTTTGAAAAGAGGAAGCATTTAAAAACAAATTTAATGGCTGGTTCAAAATTATCGAATAATTGTGGGGGCCCACAATTATTACAAATTATGGTTATGTTTATGGATATTTCTGCCATTTCTGAACCGATTTTGATCAAATAAAGTTTATTCTGTCATTAAAATTGTATGCTCTACGAATTTGACACTCAGTTTTTCATTATCTCACAAAAAAATTATTTTGTGTAGCGTAAGCCTGAGTCATGTCGGATATATTCGGAACCGGGTTCCGATAAACTTTTACCGGTCGGGAACCGGTATCCCGATAAATTTTTACCGTCGAAACTCGGACGGGTAAAATCACGCAATCGTGCAAGCATCGACAAAAATGCACTGTTTGGGTCTTATATTGCTCTTTTTATATGCAAATAACATAACAAATGCTGAGGCTTTTATGAATTTACATATCAATCTTTACGGGAAAATAGTTACAGACTATCCAGAATTAACTCTGTTTTGCAAGAAAAGTATTTTTTCCGAAGTAAATTGGACCTAGAAATCGATCGTTGGTTCAGCATTACGCCACACGTTTCACAGAAACAGAAACTTCGAGCCGCTGTTTCATGCATATCGCTCGTATACTTTGCGTGCAGGTTACGGGTCTTTTTTCTTACGCGAGATCCTTCCGCGACGGGGCTATGTGAATTCATCCGCCATACATGTAGCCGTTTTTTATCGATATTTTGCGTAATTGTTTTCATTGTTTTGGGGCTCATTTTTTGTTTCTGTTCAGCTATCAAACGCCATGAAATCCTGTAAGTAGAATATCAAAACATTTTAGGGAAAGGATCAAAATTATGCTATGCAGGATATTGCAAGATCCTGCATTCGGAATGCTCTATTCAATTATAACAAAGGAGGCGTTATTCGCCATTCCTGTCCAGAGGGGGCAGAAGACTCCCTATTGTCCACAGGACAATAACAAACTGGGAGATTACCTAGCAAGGCCAATTTCAATAGCTATTCAGAACCACGAAAAACTTGTCCAGAACTCTTGGCACAAAGGTCTTTTATTCGATATTGATTGGCGCAGGATATTGAGTTCCACATTTCAATGGGGATGGAGAATGCAGGATCCTTCGATATCCTGCATAGCATAATTTTGATCCTTGCCCTTAAAATGTTGCAAATTACCAAAATACGTATTTTGAGCCACTTTTTGAATGCACTGGCTCATCAGCTGGATCATACGAAGATCCATCAGACAACTCCCCTGGAGTATCGGACTAACTTTGTGTGCACATCCGCCAATAATATCGTTCAAATGACAAGCAATTTTTCGCTTCCTGTTCAATTTCTGACTGTCAAACGAAGTAACGAACCAAGAATTTCTCGAAAATAAATGATATCAATTGCCCCGTTTTTACTTGAATTCCGCTACATTAAGTGATAATCTTAATTTCTTTTTTAACATTTTTTTTCTTTTTTTTTCGGGGCACCGTTACCGATATAATGAAACCGGGTCCCGATTGAAACGGTCGGTAACCGGTGTGATCGACCGAACCGACTCAGCCTTAGTGTAGCGCCCTCTATACCAAAACTCAACTATCCCTTTAATACACTTTACATTATATTGACTGGGACAACCTTCTTCCAACTTTGCCTAGGTATGCATGATACTACATACATACGGAGGGAATTGAGCTGATATTAATATTCTCCAACAATAACAACAAATTACAAAATTACAAGAACCACCATCTGGAAGAAAACATATTTTGAAGCTGATTCATGTAAATGTATTGTATAGATGTGTGGGACCCATGTCTCCTAGAGCTACCAAACTAAGCAAACCCACTGCCACTTTATTGAATTGTGATAAATTGAGTTCATATTGTAAAATGTACATTGATGTACATGTACATGATGGTTGCTATCCTTAAAGCTGAACAAAATTTAAGGGATAGTACAGTCTTGGTTTAGAGGAAGCTTCAAGAAATGTTTTTGTAAAGTAATGAGAAACCAAGTGTACAATTTGATTTTTTTTTTTTTACAATTTTATAGACAACTTGTTTGATAAATCAGTTCAGAAACAGCTAAAATAGCCATAATTATCTGTTTGGATTTATTTGATAATTTAATTTAAATTAATAAATTAATACATTTATCTATTTACAGAATACAAAGTGGCTTTAACATTTATTTTGAAGATCTCTCTAATAATGACTATTTTAACTAATCATCATATTCACATTTTTTAATTTTTAAAATGGCTGAAACTTTCAGGTGTCTGGAGGGCACCCTCTTGTGTTAACAGGTGTCTTTTAGTTTTAATGAAAACAGCCCTGTAACAACTTAGCCGCTGATATGTTTTTCTGCAATCCAAACATTATTGAATTACAAATATTTTAATTGTGATGATAACTTACAAGTTTTAGTTACTAAAATTAGGTTTGACCAGAACTGAAAGTACTATTTTTGGTTTTAAAAAGAGCCGATTCTTTATTTTACATCAGTTTTATTAATTTTTAATTTTAAATAGAACACAGTTGACAGGGAAAATTAATCATTTAGTTGCAGACCTTGTCTCATTTCCTAATGGGTTAAAGCCATAATAAAACAACATCAGGGCTCTACAAATCCACTAGCCCGCTTGCCCCTGGCAAGTGAAAAGCAGAGAAAAAGAAATGATTGATCTCCAAGAAAAGTAAATTACATAAAATATTGGGATATCAACAATATATTGGCAATAGGAATTTAATTTTCAGCAATGACAATTACAGATATATACAAGCTTAAAAGGGATAGTTTATTTTTGGTCAAACTGAATTTTATTAACCAAAACCTGTGCACCATTACAGTACAAACTAATAGTTATAACTCCACCATTCTCGAAAGGTATACACAATTACAAAGGACTAAGTAATAAACCTGGTTATCATTCAAAAAGTGCTGTTACAACTCAATAGGGCGCTCCGTTACAACTCATTGGATTCAACCATTTTTCATACAAAATTGTGCATACGTAATGTTTTGTTTAAAAAATGATTAAATAGAGAGAGATATCATCAACAACTATTTAAAAACCACTTTTGACATTTTTTTAAAGAAGTGTATTTAAAGTGATTCAGGTAAAGTGTCAGATACTGCATTGCACAAAATGACATTTGAGACTTCAATCCTACACATCAATATCATTGTAAAATACAATTGAAAGATTTGTGAAAGTTTGAAAGAAAACAAACACTGTTTACCTAGTGAAAAAAACGAATATTGAGTTCATATTTTATCACCGAATACTGATAGTCTTCCATACATTGTCATAGAAATAATTAGCCGTTTGAGATATTTGCACCCCTGTATGTTTACACACGTAGTACAGAATTCATGGAATTCACGCTCGCTGGGTTCAAAGTTCACTCTCCGGTATGTTCCCACGCATGCTGCAATGGGCTGCAATGCGGACGCAATTAGCTGCGACTATTCAATACCGTTGGGCAACGGTATTGAAATAATGATTTTCAATGATAATTATCTTCATACCAAAGGGACATTTGAAAAAATCTAACCCTATTTTATTCTTCTCTTACTATAAGCTATAAATGAAGTTTGTTTTTTCAGTAGTTTTATTCCATTAATGGAAAGATCAGTGTCCAAGGTTTCATGAAATATATTTTTTTTATTGAATTTATAACATTTCTTAGAAAAATTATTAAATTTTCATATTTCAATATTCCAATAAATATCATAACTCAGAAAATAATCAAGCTAGCTCATTCCTTTTATTCTCCTGTACATGATGATACCAACTTTGTGACAATTGAACTTCATTTTACTGTCTAAACCTAATATTTGTAAAATTCATATTTCCATTCACATTGTACATGTCACACACGTGACCACCCCAAAATGTCACACACGTGACCCAGACATCCCCACATAATAACGTGCATTAAAAAACAACAGTTTGAGATAATTTTAATCTTTCACCATTTTCTTACTTACAGATATGGGTCATTCCACTGACTTGGGGCACAAAGTGTGACATTAGAGGTGAAATTTCAAACTAACTAATAACTTTTAATATCAATATATTTTGTTAGTTCACTAGTCAAGTGTTAAAAGAAAAAATTGGGCATATACTGTGCACGTATATCACAATGCCACTGGTAATCAGGCTATGAGTGTATGGGTTGCGGATGTAACTGGAAACCACAGCTAATAAGATACCGAGAATAAATTGTAAGAAAAGAAGTGTCAGAATTAACAACATTCATGTGATTACTAGTCTTCCAATGACATTCAAAGAAATTCAGTTCAACCAGTTAAGGCGTCAACATACAATATAGAAAAAACACAACATAATCATGAAATATGGGCAAAAATCAGCTTTTATTGAAATTCAACCATGAAGTTTGAATAACACAAGAACAATCAACTGTCCAACATTGAATCAATGCCATTTTGTGACTCCATGAACAACATTTATTTTCTTACTTACACGTCGTAGAGAAAAGTTCAGAAGATGTGAAAACGGGTTTGCATTAGATTACTGATGCGGATGTAACAGTTTATTGTGGAAACCGTTTCCAATTACATCCGGAACAATTTGGGCAATGTTCCTTTGTTGTGATAATAATGTTCTTTCATACACTTTTGTTGTTGTTGCTGTTTGTAATTTTTATTTTTTCAAAATATCCCACCTGAATTTTGCCTCTAATACAATGAAAAATTTGTAAAAATATGGACGAAAAATCATCCATTTGTACCTTTTTAAACAAGAGCAGTAAGAGGGAAAGAACATTTATGTACAATCAACTGTCCAGCATTTTACCGATGCCATATTATCACTCCATAAGCATGTATTATTTTCTTACTTAACAGGGCCAGAGAAGCAAGTTTACAAGAAATGGAAACAGGGTTTATATTACATTATTGTTACGGATGTAACACTTTATTGTGGAAACCGTTTCCTGTTACATCCGAAACAATTGGTTAATGTTCAGCGTTATTCAGCGTTCAACTGTTATTGTCTTGTTATTGTTTATTTGTTTTACCTTTTTGCTTCTTTATTTTAAATCACTATTCCATTCTCTTTTTTTTTTTGTTGCCTGAAATAGATCCATCATTCAGTTAAGATTCGGACGTAACTTCGGAAACCTCTTGTTTCACCGCACAAATGAGCTGCCGATGGCGATCGATGTACTGCCAGCTATGTGGGAGGGGTTTACTAGTCTTGTGCGCAAGGGGTTTGATTGAATAAAATCTAGCGTAGATCGCTAGTGCGAGTTTTTACGATCTTTTTTGGTTTCGGACGTAACTTCAAGATTGCGGAAACCAAAGCTACGGCATGGAGTTTTGAAAGTCATAATCTAAAACTGAAAATTAAGTCATTAATCAACTAATAACAAATATATTTCCCATCCCAATATCTATCTATCTTGGTTATTAAACATGCATTAGGAAGTTGGTAACCATCTTTTTTTGCCCATGTTCTGGACGTAATCATTTTCATCTCCTTTGGAAACCACCCGTTACGTCCGAATGCGATATCAATGAACTTTTTTTCCCCCTCATAAAGAATGTTATGGGTGTTCTGAAAGTGCGCACAAATCAGGTTGTTTATTATTGTTAAAAATAGGAATTCACCTCCATCATAATTCTTATTTGTAATAAAAGTAAAGCCACTCAGACAAATGCATTGACCAATGTCACAAAATGTACACATTTTCACTTGCGGAAACCACAGAAAAACAATAAACAACAACAAAACAAGGTGACAACATCAAATATCATTTCATCATTCTTGATCACTTTATTATGATATACAACATATAACAAACAAAAGTCATAAATATTACAGGCTGGTGAAATAATTACTGTTAAAGATACATGGTGTGACAAAAATCGAATGTTGCCCAACTCGGTGGAATGACCCATATATAAGTTGTCTGATACTAATATGAACATTTTAGCTTTTCATATTTTACAGGATTTCCAAAATGAAATTGAGTTAAATTTTTCTCCTTCAAAAGTGCTCCCGTGCAAAGTCACACACGTGACCGATGCCATTTGACCTCTGTCCTTGGGCAACGTAATCCTAATAAAATCTTTTGTGTTACACATGAAAGACTTCAACATGTGCAAGTCATATATGAAGTTTACATCACCATACCTCCTATACTTACTAAAATATAAGCATCCTATTGCAGAATTTTTCATATTTTGGGTCACACACGTGACCAAGAATGGCCCAAAATAGGTTTCCACTTTCCAGACAAATTATATCATTTGAAAACTCATCACCAGAGTATGGGTCTGCAGAAGAAGACTGTACAGTACATATAACCTAGATTGTCTAGGACGCACGCATCTTCTGTTGTTCTATTGTATCCAAACGTATATATGTGTAAAGATTTGATGCACGCACAGACGTTTAGAGCCTTATGGAACCAAAAGCCCTGTTGGTTCCGTAAGTTTGGGTTATTAATTGCAATGATTATGAATTACACAACCATTTGCAAAGTGTTGGACATATTATATTTCAAACGGTACCAAAACATACCGTGTATAATTAAGCCTGTGTTGTTCATTGTGTGGTGGTCCCCTTTCACATACAACTGAGGTTGATAAAATGCAATGTACATTTTGATCTCTCTGATAAGTCCAAGTGACTGAGTGATGTGTGAAAATGTCATGGACCTACTAAATGAATGTCATGATGTGATATTATCCAATTCATTGCCCTTACTTTTATATTGATATCCGGATATGAGCCGAGTAAAAACGGACGGATATCGGATTTATCCGAAATGTAAAAAAAATAAATAAAATGGAGCTTTGTTTTTTGATACTTCAACCATGGTTCAACCATGGTTGAACCATTTTTAATTTTTTTTTTACATTTTGGATAAATCCAATTTTTTTTTTTTTTTTTTTTTTTCTTCGTGTACCCTTATCCGAGAATTTGAATTCGGTGTCCGACCCTCATGGTCGGATACCGAACGGCTATCCGTTTGGACTCGGCACTATTTATGAGTCATTTCAAAAGAGATATATTTTGAATCCGAATCCTGTTCCATACTTAGTTGTTTTGTGGATTTTGACAATATAATGAATTTAAATTTATGGCCTTCTTTAAAGACTTTATGCCATTCTGTCACATGTTTGAACTCTCATTTGTTTCACCCCTGCAAGTCAAGGGCCAGGGGCTTACAAGCATTTCTTTGGGGTATTCTGCAGTTAAGCCCAGTCCACGTTCCAAGCACAACTTTAATTTTGCAAATACATCATAAATTAATTATTCTTTGAAGATTTATTTAAATTATTCTTTATTTGTTTTCATTAGTATCAACTTTTCACTTGTTGAAGCACCTTTTTTTTTCGGCATGTCACGCTAGCTGGGAAAACATGTTCATTCAAGTGACAAAAATTGAGCGCATTTATGTCACTTGAATGAACATGATAACTCAAGATTGCGTTCAATGAGGGGACTTGCTTTTTTTTCGGGAAATCGAGTATCGATTTTTGCGCCCGGGACTCAACATTTTTCGGCGGGACCCGGGTACCCGGGACTCATCAACAGCACTTGCTGACGCTTATGCAGTTTCTTACTTCACGTCTTCAATCACTTAAAACACAGTAAAATTGGTTTAGAACTATCAATCACTTAAAGTGATCCAGGTAAAGTGTCTAACTCCACGAAAAATACTTGGAGCTTCCTCGTTTCTCTTCTGCCGTGTTGTGTAGCTTATGGTAAGAGAAGAATAAAATAGGGTTCAATTTTTTCAAATGTCCCTTTAGTATGAAGATAATTATCATTGAAAATCATTATTTCAAAAGCGTTAGCTAACGGTTTTGATAAAAAGTACAATTGTCGTCGCTGAACACGTCCTGCCAGCGCGCGTGGGAAATTTTCCCGACCCACTGAACTTTGAGCCTAGCGTGCGCAAATTCCATGAATTCCGTACCGTCTGTAGCTGTATACACGGGTGCGGATATCGTCAAGATCAAACGGATGATTATTACTGCGACAAATCTACAACAGACCATCAGTATTCGGTGATAAAATATGAACTCAATATTCGTTTTTTTCACTAGGTAAACAGTGTTCGTTTTCTTTCAAACTTTCACAAATCTTTCAATTCTATTTTACAATGATATTGATATAGGATTGAAGTCTCAAATGTCAGTTTGTGCAATATCTGACACTTTACATGGATCACTTTAAAGGGAGGCTTGAGTATTGGTATTTTCCGAAGTGCCCCCCCACCCAAATTACTTGTAACGGATTTGGTTGATTTCAATTCCATGTGAAAGATCATCGAAAAAAACATGGGAAATAATAATTCCCATTCAAATGCTCTAATTGTTGTGAAATTTGCATTCAAAATATTATATAAAAGTGATTGACGTCCGGCTATCACTTTTGACTCTTACTCTAGAGCCGCGCTACGTTCTATAGGTCCTCCTAATACGGGACTGAAAATGAATATTGTTTGTGCTAAGGCTGAGTCGGTTCGGTCGATCACACCGGTTACCGACCGTTTCAATCGGGACCCGGTTTCGTTATAAATATCGGTAACGGTGCCCCGAAAAAAATAAAAATAAAAATAAAATGTTACAAAATAAATTAAGATTATCACTTAATGTAGCGGAATTCAAGTAAAAACGGGGCAATTGATATCATTTACTTTAAAGAGTGGTTATTTTCGAGAAATTCTTGGTTCGTTACTTCGTTTGACAGTCAGAAATTGAACAGGAAGCGCAAAATTGCTAGTCATTTGAACGATATTGTTGGCGGATGTGCACACAAAGTTAGTCCGATACTCCAGGGGAGTTGTCTGATGGATCTTCGTATGATCCAGCTGATGAGCCAGTGCATTCGAAAAGTGGCTCAAAATATGTATTTTGGTCATTTGCAACATTTTAAAATGTTTTGATATTCTACTTACAGGATTTCATGGCGTTTGATAGCTGAACAGAAACAAAAATGAGCCCCAAAACAATGAAAATTACGCAAAATATCGATAAAATCGGCTACATGTATAACGTACGCGTATGGCGGATGAATTAACATAGCTCCGTCGCGGAAGGATCTCGCGTAAGAAAAAAGACCCGTAACCTGCACGCAAAGTATACGAGCGATATGCATGAAACAGCGGCTCGAAAAATTGCTGCTAGCTAGCTACAACCTTCGATATTAGCCGTCCGGTTTCAGTTAACCTCACGATTAGTCACGAATGTTTCTTGGAAATTTATAGATAATTCAGCACAGTTTTTTCATTGTTTTGGGGGTGATTTTGTATTCTGTTTAGCTTTCAAATGCCATGGGATCATGTAAGTAGACAGAGGTAAGTAAGCAGAGGGCAGTGGCTCACATGTCACAAGCGATCGTACATGTGATGTTTCCCCCCGACTGGCGGGCTAAGTTTCTGTGAAACGTGTGGCGTAATGCTGAACCAACAATCGATTTCTAGGTCCAATTTACTTCGGAAAAAATACTTTTCTTGCAAAACTGAGTTAATTCTGGATAGTCTGTAACTATTTTCCCGTAAAGATTGATATGTAAATTCATAAAAGCCTCAGTATTTGTTATGTTATTTGCATATAAAAAGAGCAATATAAGCCCCAAACAGTGCATTTTTGCCGATGCTTGCACGATTGCGTGATTTTACCCGTCCGAGTTTCGACGGTAAAAATTTATCGGGATACCGGTTCCCGACCGGTAAAAGTTTATCGGGACCCGGTTCCGAATATATCATGACATGACTCAGGCTTAGTTTGTGCACGCTAATTGTGCTTAAAACTATACATATGATACGGTACTTACCACCGATTCACTCTCCAATATGTGATCCAACTATCGGGTGGATTAAAATTATGATTTTTCCCTCCATTCCGCTAAAAATCAGTGATTTATGCTCCTCCTCGACTTCTCTCCGTGTGTTAGCGTGACTCCGAACAGATATGCACAGTAACTATTACCGCGCATACAATGTGTATCGCAAGCGCCGTTCGCATCGGCAGCCATCGCGATCATCAAAATCTGTTCGGAGTCGCGCTAACACACGGAGAGAAGTCGAGGAGGCACATAAATCACTGATTTTTAGCGGAATAGAGGGAAAAATCATCATTTTAATGCACTGGACAGTTGGATCACATATTGCCAATTATTGGATTATATATCGGGGGTAAGTACCGTATCATATGTATAATTTTAAGCTCAATTAGACTGCACACAAAATGTTCATTTTCGGTAAGCCTAAGTTAGTATGACTATGACTTATGTCTGAGCTGGATCTAGAATGCTAGCGCTTCGCGCTAGCATTCTCTAGAGCGCTTCGCGCTAGCGTTCTCTAAGAGTTAGCCTTCCGGTAACTCTAGAGAACGCTAGCGTGAAGCGCTAGCGTTCTAGATGCAGCTTGAAAAGTAGCCCCCCAAAAATAAATATTTTTTCCCCCTGATATGCAGTCCCACACACACACACACACACACACATTATGCAATACCAATGCCCCAATGAGCACTGAGCCTCGACTCGCTCGGCCCGGCGAGATGTTCAGTGGCATCGCCGCCAAATAATTCAGCGGCATCACTCTCAGCCCTCAAGCCGAGAGTGTCCCGGTAGAAGATGACAACAATACTCACATCAACAGCTACATAGGTCTTGTCAAAGTTAGGTAGCTTGATTTTTATTTGAAATTGTATCTTTATAAACAGGAAATGAGAAAGCCCACTGACTTACCCCATTATTGGCGAATATTCTTTCCTATGTGAGAATTGTTGATATTAGACTGCTACCTAGTTCTTTCCAAGTCCAGTTATCACGAAAAAATAAAAGTTGTTCCGAAGAGTTTTGTCCGCGCTTGACTCTCTAATCGACTCTAAATTGAAGTTAGCACACAGATAATTTACATTTATATTGCGATGTATACAATCACAACTGTACGTATTTCTACGTGTACGCGGCCGGTACGGTGCGCGCGTCACTGGTTACTCACTCTTCTATGGTATCTTTGATGAAGCAGTTGCAATAGTGTGCTTTTATTTATTTATCACAAAAATCAATAAATTGCATACAATAAAACGGGTATAAAACATACGTTATTAAGGGTGCGGTTCGTTATTCCGAAGGTTCGTTATTCCGAAGGTTCATTATTCCGAACACGCAAATTTCGTATACCTGAGGGTTTGTTAATCCGAAAATGAAATAGGGTTCGTTAATCCGAACATTTGTTGCATTATTCCGAAGGTTCGTTATTCCGAGGGTCCGTATTTCCGAATGTTCGCTATTCCTAAAATGAAATCGGGTTCGTTATTCCGAAGGTTCTTTAGTCCGAAGGTTCGGTTATTCCGAAGGTTCGTTATTCCGAAGGTTCGTTATTCTGAAGGATCGGTATTCCGAAGGTTCGCTATTCCTAAAATGAAATCGGGTTCGTTAATCCGAAAATGAATTCGGGCTCTGTATTAAATTAAGAGAGAACAGAAATATAATTTCAGATTAGCGTAGCCACGTGGGAAAGAGGATGGGGGGGGGGGGGGGGGGGGGGGCTTGCTTAATCAAATAAAAAGATAAAACAAACTTAAAGGGGCCCTGCAACCCAAATGCATGTTGACCTCTGTTCATCTGTATTAGTGTACACATTCAATATTTGTAAACGGTTTGACCCAAATATGTTTTGTATATTTTTAAACATTTTATCATTTATTTGTCTTCATGTTGCTAAGCCCCACCTCCTAAAAAACCCTCCAGAGCAAATTCTATTGTTGACCTGCAGTGACATCATTTGTCAATCACTGGTCAGCTACCATGCTATTGTGATTAGCCTAATCACAATAGCATCACACGGTTGAATAGAATACCAACTCACACAACTTCAATTACAATAGCTGTTGCTATGTCAGAAGAAAAGCACTGTCTAAGCTATTGCATGGAGGTATGCAGGTCATGCTTTTGTGTGGATGTTCTTTTTGTACTTTCATCTTTTGTTAATCTCATGGTAGCTGACCAGTGATTGACAAATGATGTCACTGCAGGTCAACAATAGAATTTGCTCTGGAGGGTTTTTTAGGAGGTGGGGCTTAGCAACATGAAGACAAATAAATGATAAAATGTTTAAAAATATACAAAACATATTTGGGTCAAACCATTTACAAATATTGAATGTGTACACTAATACAGATGAACAGAGGTCAACATGCATTTGAGTTGCAGGGCCCCTTTAAATGTTTGATTGGTCTGGCCAAGGGAGGGAAGGGGGAGGGGCATGCTTAAAGCAGGCTCTAAATTATATAAACAAAAAAACCAAATTTGAATTTTAGATTGGCGTAGCCACGGGGTAAGAGGAAGGGGGGGGGGGGGCTTGATTCAACAAAATAAAAACAAACTGTAATTTCGGATTGGCGTAGCCACGGAGGGAAGGGGTTGCTTGATACAGGATCTGTATTACATAGACGTATAGTTGTAAAGTGGCATAGTAAGGTTAAGGGAAAATAATGGGTTTAATTTAGTAGTTTATGCAGGTCGTATAGGGTGGGGAGTAGGGGGGGGGGGGGGGTATTGACTTCCTTCCTTCCGTGGCTACGCCAATCTGAAATATAGTATTATAACAAACCCGATTTCATTTTCGGATTAACGAACCCTATTTTATTTTCGGACTAACGAACCTTCGGAATAACAAACCCGATTTCATTTTAGGATTAGCGAACCTTCGGAATAACGAACCCTCGGAATAACGAACCTTCGGAATAACGAACCTTCGGAATAACAAACCTTCGGAATAACCAACCTTCGGAATAACCGAACCTTCGGAATAACCAACCTTCGGAATAACTAGCTGCACGTAATAATATAATTTAAAAGTGTGCTTCGGCCAAATAAGTATATAGCAACTGAGGATTATCCTGTCGCACTATTGACTCGAGAGCAGGGTATAGCAACGGGGGAGCTGCGAGGGGGGGGGGGGGGCTTGGGGGCACGTGCCCCCAATAATTAGTAAAAAACAATAGGAAACATAAAGGGACATTTTTATTTTAAAAAACAAAGAAATACATAAGGCGTGCCCCCCCCCCCCCCCCCCCCCCCATCAGTCCGACCAAGGCGCTACGCGACTATAGGGGTATATACCCCAAAGTGAAAGTATACCCCCCCCCCCCCAACACAAAAAATCACCCACAGATCTTGCTAAAAAATTGACACATACCATATATATATAAGCAAAATATCCAAGTACATTATATAATATAATTCAAATCGTATTTAACATTTTGTTTTATTATATTTCTGTTATGACCTAATTAATAGCTGTAACGTCAGGTTTATATTCTGGCCTATACCATAATAATGACCGTGACGCTATATTTTAGAGGGATAGTTTAGTTTTGGTTTAGAGGGCGCTCCCAGAAATAATTAGTTTTTGAGGCAATGAAAACCTTAGTGTATTATTTGGAGTATGTGATTTTAAGGATAAAACAAACTTTATTTGATCAGAATCCGACGGTTTAGAAACAGCTGAAATATCAATGATAATTGGAATACAATTATTTATATAATGTCTACACATTTTCGAAAATATACCGACGTTTTTTGGTTTAATATAGGATTTTCGGTCAATTTCATAAGTTGGCCACACGTATTCATTTTGTGTGCATTCAATTTCGCTGATTTTGCCACCGCAGTTGTAATATATTTTGTAAAGTTCAAAATTCGTTTTCTATAGATTGTATAAGTGACTACCAAGTTTGGTGCGGTTTTAGAAATAACTGAGTTGGTGTTTGACTCTTCGAAGAAAAAACAAAGAATACAAAGTTATGGTTGTTGTTGTTGTTGTTGGTGTTGTTGTTGTTGTTGTTGTGGTTGTTGATGTTTTGTATAATGTTGGCCTTCATTCAAAATTAATATGTACGCCATAATACTTAATTATTTATAAGCAATACTCTTAATGGAGTTCCTACTAGATGATGCCTGTCCATCACTCAAATCGATAACCGTGCATTATATGGCACAGTTACCATCGTGCAGACTTCTCAGCTCGGTGACATACCGGGTAAATGACTTGTGTGCAAGCCGATCCCTATAGAGTATAGACCCCTCAGATTCTCGAAGATGAGGTGGTGCAATCTATATTTTGGGCTCCAGATAATGCAACAATGCAACCACAAATCAAAACAATTTATAACATTCAAATAAAGCACCCATTAAGTGGGCTCTTACTTAGAATACATAAAATTGTTAATATTTTAACATAACGAACTTACACTATATACACAATATAATTATATAGCTGATGCAGCTTATATGATGAACTTAAGTTTTGTTGTCTCTTACAAACAAACAAAAATATTCATAAAGTCTCGGAACATAAAAGCTGGCAGATGTTTTTTCCAGACAATTTCATGTTTCAAATTTCATACTACAAATATTATTTGTTATCAATACTTTCTTTTAAATCCATACAAACATTTGGCATCGTATAGTGAGCCACGGAGAATTTAGCAATGCTATACGTTTTTGTCCCGTTTTTGTATGACATTCTTATCTGTAACCAAATCCAATAATCTATAACAATAAAGTTTGAGTAATATATTTTCAAAATTGTCATTGTGACCATTCTGTATAACCTTATTCAAAGGATGGTCTCTAGTTTGCTCTATCTTTACCTTCTATAACGAGAACAAAATAATTTCCTACGTAAATCCAAATGCATTTCACATGTCTCTGCTTGCAGTGTCTGTATCGACGTGCCTGAAAGGCACCTGTTGTATCGAGTTCAAAGCATTTTTGAAATATACTTTGTGATGCCGAATCGTAAGCATGGCACTGCCATCAATCAAAGATCTAATGAGAGCTCGATAAATTATCAAAAGTGATTTCGTGTTAGTACCCCATTTTGTTCCTGTTAATTTTTTTCAAAATATTGCATTTTTGTGTACATATTTCCAAAACATTATTTATGTGGCCTTCCATGTCTAAGTTTCTTATACAAAAATTAATCGCAAAAAAATAACCTCTTCTTTATTCTTTATCTAGGCTAAGGATGCTCTGTGGGGTCTGTGCATCAGTGAACAGCTAGGGATCGGGCTGATTCCGAGGGAGGGGGGGGGGGGCGTGCCCCCCGTAGCTATTGCCAGTGACCAAATCCCTCAAACCCCTCCCCATTACAATACAATGTGTGCTTTTATATATATATCGTTCCTTTATCACATTTTGTTGAATTTCGTCATCCAAAGTGTTCGCACTTCTGGATCACTTTCATGTAATTCGATAATAGACACATTCCTCCGGGAATAAAAAGTATAACCATGAGTATTTAAGCACTCTGTCAGTCTGTGGAAAGGGATCAATTTGGGTGGCACATATACATTATAATTATACATCCACATACAAAATAATATCAGTTTATTTTTTTCTTCTGTGTGTGCTAATAGGACACCATATATAATGGGTGCCTGTAGCTGTTGTGTATGTAAAATGCATTGCTTAGTTCATCATGCGATCTCTTTTATTGCGTGTCCAAAGTAGGTACGAAACTGTGTTAACCAGCGTCTACAAATCCTTCCCAATTCACACTTTCTAATGCCAATCACTGTTCAGAATTACACTGATATATAAATACAAAGTTTAATTCATAATATTTATTGATTATTTTCTTCAAATATGTTAATGGCTTAATTTGATAAAGCGTTATTATCGTCATGTTGGGGATCGTGATGACATTGCTCTCGCATGAATTATTGTTGTCCCACTAACTGAATAAATTGTATGGTACCAATTTTGAGTCGAGACGGTACAGCAGTGTGATGTGACTGTCATGACTGTATTGACTATTTTTCTACCTCGGTTTTAGACTTTCAGTATGTAGTGTAATGGTGTAAGCAATTGCAAGAAGATGAAGAATTCAAAGCCTACAGAGTACAGTACTTTCAATGATGACAAGTTGCAGTGATTATGAATATGAATTATGAGTGATGACTGCATGATCACTGACTGAAACAGTGATGTGTGAATGTGATCTGTCTCTATGAAATTGGCACCCCAATATATTTCTGACAATTTTAGACTAAAAATTCATCCAAATATCCATAATAAACTTTGATCGCACATTGAGCAGTTGAGAAAATAGAGCAGATTCCGATGGCGATGCGATGATCATATTTGCGATTTATATCTCATTCATATTTTAAGACATCGTCGTCGAATGCGTGCATTATTTTTTGCTTTACGAGATCGCAGTGTTTTATGTTTTTATAACCGGCACCCATACCTGTTCTGTCATGTGTAAAATACTTTGTATGTTACACATGACATGCCCTCGGACAATCGATTGCCCCGCCGAGCGAAAAAATAACGCACTACGTCAATGTGATTCTGTATGCTATACACAAACGGTATAGGTGGTGGGGCTGGTGCCGGTACCCCTCATTTCATTGACATTGTCCCCATTGGCATTGACAATGTCAGTGCGACATTTCTTGTGCGATGTTGGCATTTCACAAATTTACTTGTACCGCGCGGGCAATCTACGCATCGATCATTTCTCCTCAAAACACCGGCCAGTGGCGTGCAGTTTCTAATGGATTTATCACATGACGCGCAAACACAAATTGTACGCAAGCGTGGTGCCGGTTTAAAAAAGCTAAAACATGTTCTTGGCAATTTTCAAACCTACACATATGTCATACCTGTTCTGTCATATGTGTAAAATACTCTGTATGTTACACATGACAAACTACGTGGTAATTGTTCTATTTAATACCGGTAGCGTCGGTCGTAACCATTAACAATTGTGTCGAAAGCGCCGTCAAAGTGAATTCGCGAACACCCCTGGTGCAATCAATGTACACTGCATGCCATGCCGCGCGAAAAAAATATGCACTCGCGCAATGCGATTCTGTACGTAGATATCATATGCACGAACGGTATAGGCGAGGACAGCTGGTGACATATGCCCTATTAGGAAAGATGCTCATCCACAAATGTAGATAGTCTGACATTTTTGGGGGTGTCCCCATATAATGACATCTGTATTGCCAAGAACCAACAAAAATTCCTAAATTAATCAGTTACCATTTCATCGCTGATCGCAGTGGCCAGGTCGTGATCGTCCTATACATGTACTCCAACACATATTTTTACTTAACGCTGTTTTTTTTCTGGTGGGAGACTTGACAACACCCCAGCGAAAAAAATACATGGGGGCAGCGGGCGAATTAGCCCCCTGAAATGCCCAAAAGAGCCCCCGAAAGAAAAAAAAGTAGCCCCCGAAATTTTTTTTGAGGATTTTTGTTTTGATTTTCTGTTTGAATCGTGATCAAATGCTTATCAGATGATCACTTACAGCATTAGAGCTTAATAGTAACCCCTGAAATTCTAAAAAAGAGCCCGGAAATTTGTAGCCCCAGAGATGACAAAAGTAGCCCCTGAAAGTTTGAAAAGTAGCCCCCGAAAAGGAGCCCCCGAAATAAAAATATATTTTTTTTCGCTGCAACACCCAAAAGATGACGGTGAACTAGAGGTATTTGATTATGAGCAGTCTGTTTTTAGTACTCTCAATACCTTGAACCTGTAGGGCATACAAGAAAAAAACATCCCTAAAAACGAGGAAGATCCTCACTTTTGCTGATGCGTTTACAAGGATATCCTTGTTTTTGCTGATGATCAGTAGCGAGTGAGTGCCCCGCCCCTACTGGTGAAAATTGAAAGATAACTTTAATAATTGATAAAAACAACTTTGTTCTTTATTTCAGGCTAATCGGACAAGATGACGCGCTACTCCCAAGAACCGGAGAACGCTGCAAAATGTGAGTATTGGTTGATGCATTTAATAATAATACGAGAAGATGGGGATTTCATACAAACAACCTTCAGGTTTTGGCAGGGCTCACTTGTATGCTGTCCTTGGTCCACTAAAATTTAGCTTCAGGCCACCAAAACTTACTTAATCCAAATTTTGAAAAAAAGAATATAAGAGACTTGCATGTTTTTCTTTGTTTGGTGCTGCTAGATTCAGGTTTACTTTAGGGCCAATCAAATCTGAGAATCTTCAATTGACTAGTTGCCGGACTAGGCCACAAGGGAAATAGAGTGAATTTCTAGTATTATCATTGATAAATTCAAATGTTACATTATATACAAAGTAGTACTAATACAAAGACCCCTTGAACTTTTACATAATGTTGAGCAAAAAGAACTAAATTGTCACCTACAGCAACATGTGATTAGACCTCTGATTAGACTCAAGATTTTGATTTTTTAAACGAAGAAAATGTATTTATGTGTTATTCTTACATTGAGTACGGTACATGACAGAAAAAATATGTCAATGCAACATTTGTTATATTGCTTACACCCCTGTAAGTATACATTACCTTACAAATACTTTATTCAAGAAAAGGGTGTGTTACAGCTTTGATAACTGCACATAGTTGCCAGTTTTCGATCCAAGCAGAATCTTCTTCAGAGGCTAAACTAATACATTGTAAATGATTCATGTTAAAGTTTGTTCTAGCTTCTAATGTTCATTATTTGTATTTATTATTACAGCCTGCAAGGCCAGGGGCTCCTACCTGCGTGTTCACTTCAAGGTAACTATCCACCTCATTTTCTATAACATTTTTGTTCTTATGTTGTAAAGAAACTGAAATGAAGTACATTGAAGTTGTTTGTTTTGAGATTGAAAAAACTGTTTACACAGAGCTATAATTTGAAACGAGCTGCATCTTACTGAAAATATGAATTCACACAAATTACATTTTTGGAATATGCATGCCTCTGCTTTTTGAGGTAACATTTGAAGGGGGTACCACAGGTCTGTTAAACGGGTAGGATTTGACCATACATTTTTGTTTCCTATTATAGGGAAACCTTCACCACATAATCGGGTACACCTGTTAGAGGGGTAAAAATATACTTTGCTACAGCCTGCCCAATTAAGGAGAAACAAGTAGTGTATTTGGGTACAGTTCTTGACAAATTAATGTTTTTTCACAATTATTGATCATCAAATTATGAAGTAAATTGTGGATGTAGGCGAAATATGACTAGTACTGTTTAGAATCTGAAGGAACCGTGTGTATTGCTTTGATTCGGGTAAAGAAAACATTTTTTGTTCATTCCATTCAGAACACAAGGGAGACTGCCCAAGCCATCAAGCACATGCACGTTCGCAAGGCTGTCCGCTTCCTCAAGGATGTGACCAACAAGAAGCAGTGCGTCCCATTCCGCAGGTTCAACGCCTGCATCGGACGCAAAGCCCAGGTATGATATAGATCTTTGTCTCTAGCATCATCTAGGTACATAAATGTCAAATAACACCTTATCGAAGAGACACTCGCCTTATGGAAGAGAAAAACACAAGGTACAAGGTACATCATATACAAATTAACTTGTCTGCTAAGGATGTGGCCAACAAGAAGCAAGTGCGTACCATTCCGCATGTTCAACGCCACCAATCGGACACGACCATTTACTAGAACTTCAAAGGAAAAATGTAATTTCTTACATGAAAATATAAGCTTGAAAAAGTAGGCTACTAAAATTTTTGTTAACCTGCCCAAATTGGCCAGTAGAAAAAACAACTTAGTGTAGATGCTTGCAGCTTGTTAACCATTGTAAGTGTATGTATAATTCTGTATTGTTGTTTATCCCTGCAGGCGAAGGCATTATGTATAATTCTGTATCGTTGTTTATCCCTGCAGGCGAAGGCATTATGTATAATTCTGTATCGTTGTTTATCCCTGCAGGCGAAGGCATTATGTGTAATTCTGTATTGTTGTTTATCCCTGCAGGCGAAGGCATTATGTATAATTCTGTTTTGTTGTTTATCCCTGCAGGCGAAGGCATTATGTATAATTATGTATTGTTGTTTATCCCTGCAGGCGAAGGCATTATGTATAATTATGTATTGTTGTTTATCCCTGCAGGTGAAGGCATTATGTATAATTATGTATTGTTGTTTATCCCTGCAGGCGAAGGCATTATGTATAATTCTGTTTTGTTGTTTATCCCTGCAGGCGAAGGCATTATGTATAATTATGTATTGTTGTTTATCCCTGCAGGCGAAGGCATTATGTATAATTCTGTATTGTTGTTTCTCCCTGCAGGCGAAGGCATGGAACCACACCCAGGGTCGCTGGCCTAAGAAGAGTGCAGAGTTCCTGCTTCAGCTTCTTAAGAACGCAGAAAGCAATGCCGAGTACAAGGTTTGTATTTGTATTGTTTTCATTACCAACCAACAAGTTTGGCATTGATTGAATACATTCTCGGAGATTCCAACCCTCACTGATTTACAGGGAGGCTCCCTGAATTTCTTTTTGTATACACCACACCACACCACACAAATTCAATTGGCCCCTTATGTTTTAAAAGATAATTCCCATTATGATATATGTGACCTTACACCACAAAACGACCATAAGTCTGGACAAATTATTATCCTAATTTTCACATGATAACAGTAGAAGTCATTACCTTTAAAATGGTATATGAATTGTCATATTCAGACAAGCCAAACCCTCTGAAAATGAGCACCAAAGATTTGGAAAATGGCTGAAGCAGATTTAAAACAAGGGAGAAACGGGCCACTTCAAAGATTGGCGTCCATTCAAGCGCTGTAATCTGACATTTGTTATTAGATGAAAAAACATATTTAAAAATGATTTCTGACGATCAAATTTCACAGAAGGTAGATTAACCCTAAAAAGACTGGGCTATTTTGAACCTTAAAAAAACGGGGGGGGGGGGGGGGGGGGGGCTAAAAGGGTCCCTCCCCCCTAAGATCTCGGCAACCGAAACTCCAATCGACTCCAAATTTGGCATCGTGATAGATGTCCATGAGCCATACAATAATGCATAGTTAAATTTTTTGTTTTAATTATAATATGCTAATTAGAGCTAATTAATTATGCGAAAATTGCATATTTTTTTCGTATTTTTTGCATTTTTAAAATATTTGTTATATATTTTTTCGATGGAATAAAATATTAACCATTATTCAACCATTTGTAGCCCAAAATTAAATAATTGCAGTGATCAGAATGAAAAATAATGAAGATTTTGTCTATTCTAGGAAAAAGTCAATTTCCATAGGATTTGTACACAAATCACAAAATTTAGCGATTTTCGGGCCAACGCTCACTTACAAAAGGTCACGTAACTTTAGAATGGTACACCCGGTTGTCGCAAATTTGGTATCAAAAGTTGGGCAAGACTCTAAGGGAAAAAGTTGTGAAGTGGCACCGTAAAATATTTAAGCGTTGCGAAGTAATCGCGAAAATAGAGGAGGGGGGGCTAAATCAGCCCCCCCCCCCCCCAGTCTTTTTAGGGTTAAGATACCTTCATTCAGGAAATACAAAAATCCTAAATCTCATATTTTAAACCAAATTTGATTATTTTAGCTAATAACAGAGAAACTATCTGAGCGACATAACGGTCGTTTTGTGCTGGATTTCTGACTGAATCCTCAATCCTCCCAGAAAGCTTTATTTGGCATCCCTGCATTCTTTTGTATTGAAAATGCTGATTCTATACCTCTTATTAACCCAACACAAACATTTAAGTCCCCCCTAAATAAGTGCTTATAATTTCATAACCAAGCATTGTTTCAGTATTTTGTCTTGTTATTGTTGTTGGGAAAAGAATGTGTTAAAATAAGAGGTAAACATTACTTCATGGTTGAGTAAGCACGAATTAAAGACAAAACGGTAATATTTCAAAATTGGCCCAAGCTTTATCATTATTGCAGTAATTTTTGTTGAAGTATTGGGTAATTTCAAATTGAACTGTTATACAATCAAAATAACTGCATTTAACCACAATGCCATTAATAATTCAAACTGGATGTAACATGGAAATTAGGAGCATTTTTTCACACACCATAATCAATTATTCAACCACACGTGCTGTTTCACAACAATGCACAGGCATGCACAAGTTCTTGTGACTTTGGAAAATTGGGTCAGTTTGGCTTTAACATGTGCTCGTTCAGCCATGAAGTGATGGATAGCTCTTGATTTCAAACAAAATGTACAGTATTTTTGGTTCTATAAAAATATTTTTGTCAAGACAAAATTGTTTAAAAATTCTTGATTAAGAAATTATGATGAATTGTTCAACTTGTGTTATGTTTAGTTGATTGGGTTTGTGTCTTCATCGTACAGCATTTTAAAAAGTAAGGTGAATTAGAAAAATATATATTGAAAATATATGACCTGTAACAAGTTGATGAATGAATTAAATGTTCTCTGTGAACCAAGTATTATATTTATTATTGTAACAAACGTTTGCTCACACGATTATTACTAGTTGTGGCAAATGCTAACTCGTACTTCTTATCCTTTCCCACTGCCAGGGCCTGGACACAGACTCCCTGGTCATCGATCACATTCAGGTCAACGCCGCCCCCAAGATGAGGAGGAGGACGTACCGTGCTCATGGTCGCATCAATCGTAAGTCCCTCTCTTAAACCACGCAGTGAATGCGTTACAGGGAAACCTCATTATAATGAGTACCTTGGGTTCATTGAACCTCGTTATACCAGATATCTTGTATCTGGCAGGGCTGAAAAACAATGAAATACTTACGGCCTGGAAATGAAATTTCCTCGCTATACAGGGTGGCCCCCCAAATACGGAACGGGGCACTTCCCAAAATATAGTATCAAAATGATTAAATCCATCGGATAGGGTGTCTTTTCCAATGAAAAACGATACCAAGAACAGTAATTTTGGTCGTGTAGTTTTTGTTTTAGGGCGCTCTGAGTGACGCCATGTCAGGTTCACATTTTTGTCAATTTTTACCAAATCAGGGCCTGATAAATCGCACTTACTGCCCGTCATAAGCATCGAACAACGAGCAATACGCACGCTATTGTTAGCGTGCATTCAGCTGTGTGCCGAGATAATGGGCATGGTTGTTCGACGCTATGACGGGCAGGAAGTGCGATTTATCAGGCACTGACTTGGTAAAAATTAACAAAAATGGGAACC